>JAOTQJ010065735.1:0-47827 GCA_025642045.1 Solanum sejunctum | reverse complement strand
AACAAACAATGCATGATTTCATTCAATGTTAGTAGGTATGAAGATGAAATTCTTTGTGATGTAGTTCTAATACAAGCATCTCATATTTTACTTGGCTGACCTTGGCAATATAAGAGGGATACCACTCATCATAGGAGAAAGAATAGATGCAGTCTTTTACATAATGGTAAGAAATTTACTCTTGCACCATTATCTCCTTCACAAGTGTTTGAAGATCAGAAACGATTGAGGGAAATAATGAGAAAGCAAAGGTGAGAGATAAAAAGTAAGCTTGAGGGAAAAGAAAATGGCCAAGAGACAGAAACTAAAGGGAGATGGCCAAGAAAAAGAGATAGTGCAAACTAAGTAAAGAGGTAAAAAGGGGTTTGAGTGAAAAAATAAAAAGTTTTTTAGTGAGAAGAAAGAGGGTAAGGAAAAGAAAAAAGAGAGTCTTTATGTAAAATCCAAACAGTGTTTGAGTTATAGAAAAGAGAGGCTGCCCATAGTACTACTTACTTATAAAGAAGTGTTGATTATATTTGAAGAACTAACTCTTTCTTTGCCAAATAGTTCTCTTCTCTTTTGCACAGTTTTGAAGATGCTTTTCCTGATGATACTCCAAAGGGGTTGCCACTTTTGAGAGGGATTAAGCACCATATAGACTTTGTGCCTGGGTCTCAACTATCTAATAGGATTACCTATAAGAGTAGTCTTGAAAAGACCAAGGAATTACAAAGCAAAATTGATTAATTGCTTAAGAAGGTTTTTGTTCGAGAGAATATGAGCCCATGTTCTGTTACTGTCAAATTGGTACCCAAAAAGGATAAAACATGGAGGATGTGTGTAGATTGTACAGCCGTCAACAAGATAATGGTAAAGTATTGCCATCCTATCCCTCGTGTTGATGATATGCTAGATCAACTATATGGATCCAAAATCTTTTCTAAAATTGATCTTAAAAGTGGTTATCATCAGATTCGTATGAATCTTGGAGATGACCAAAAACTTGCTTTCAAGACCAAATATGGACTTTATGAGTGTTTAGTTATTTCTTTTGGCTTAACAAATGCACCCAACACATTTATGAGACTAATGAATCATGTTTTTAAAGATTTTCAAGGAAAATTTGTTATGGTGTATTTTGATGACATCTTGATCTTTTCTCAAAATATAGATGAACACTTAGAGTACCTAAATTAAGTTTTTGAAGTCCTTAGAAATTAATGTTCATTTACTAATCTCAAAAAGTGTACTTTTTGTGTGGATTGTGTAGGTTTCTTAGGTTTTGTTGTGAATTCTAAGGCAGTTAAAATAGATGGTGATAAAATCAAAGCAACTAAAGAATGGACTAGACCTAATAGTGTAACTATAGTTTGGAGTTTTCATGGACTTGCTAGTTTTATTAGGAGGTTTGTGAGGGACTTTAGCACCATTGCTTCTCCTTTAACTGAAGTTATTAAGAAGGATAAGATTTTTTCATGGGCAAAGAAATAACATAATGCATTTAACTTGCTAAAAGAAAAATTTTGTTTTTCTCCTCTTTTGCAATTACCTGATTTTTCTAAGTCTTTTGAAGATGAGTGTGATGCCTCTGGTAAGGGCATAGATGTTGTTTTGATGCAACAATCCAAGCCAATTTCCTACTTTAGTGAAAGGCTAAGTGAAGCAACATTGAATTATTCAACTTATGATAAGCAATTATATGGCTTGGTAAAGGCGTTAGCTACATGGCAACATTATTCATGGCCTCGAGAATTCGTGGTCAAGACTGATCATAAGTCATTGAATTACTTGAATAGCCAATGTAAACTTAGTTGTATGCATGCTAAATGGTAGAGTTTATTGAAACTTTTCCTTAGGTAATTTCCTACAAACAAGGAAAGGAGAATGTGGTTGCTAATGCACTCTCAAGAAGGTATGTTTTGATATCTACTCTTACTTTAAAGTTGTTAGGTTTTGTCCAAATCAAGTTACTCTATTCTAATGATTCTGATTTTGGTAAAAAAGTATATGAATTTAAGTTAGGTCCTTTTGAGAAATTTATTCTTCAAGATGAATTTCTACTTAAGGAAAATAAGTTGTGTGTACCTAACTGCTCTTTGCTTGAACTATTTGTTAGAGAAACACATTTTGGAGGGCGAATGGCATATTTTGGAGTGAATACAAGTTTGGAAATTCTTTTTGAACATTTTTATTGGCCTAGCATGAGAAAGGATGTTCAAAAACTATGTTCTCAGTATCTTGAATGTAAACAAGCTAAGTCTAGAACCTTACCGCATGGTCTTTATTCTCCTTTACATATTTCTAGTTCTCCTTGGATTGATATTTCTATGGACTTCATATTAGGTTTTCCAAGGACTAAATATGGTAAGGATAGTATCTTTTGGTAGTAGACAGATTTTCTAAAATGACTCATTTTATTCCATGTAAAAAGACTAATGATGCATCTTACATGGTTGACTTGTTTGTACAAGAAGTGGTTAAATTGCATGGTATATGTAGAGCTATTGTTAGTGATAGGGATACCAAGTTTTTGAGTCACTCTTGAAGAATTCTTTGGGGAAAGTTAGGGATTAAATTGCTATTTTTCACATTGTGTCACCCACAAACTGATGGGCAAACAAAAGTGGTTAATAGAACTTTGGGGAATATGTTGAGGGCTATTTTAAAAGGAAAGTTGACTTCTTGGGAAGATTACTTGCCTAATGTGGAATTTGGTTATAGTAGGACATTTCATTCTTCTACTAGTAAGGCTCCTCTTGAAGTTGTATATGGATTCAATCCCTTACCTTTCTTGATTTACTTTCTTTACTGACTAAGAATTTTTCTGATCTTGATGGTAGAAAGACGGTTGACTTGATGAATAAGATTCATGAACAAAGAAGACTTGAAATTTAAAAGAAAAATAAGGGAATTGCTTCGCGAAGGAATAAATGAAGAAAATATGTTGTGTTTAAACCTGGGGACATGGTCTGGTTGCATATGAGAAAGGAAAGATTTCCTTCCAAAAGATAGACCAATGAGGAAGTGGCCCTTACAAAGTCCTTGAAAGGATTGGCGAAAATTCTTATAAACTTGATCTTCTTGTAATTTCCAATTAGTTCTACTTTTAATGTTTCTGATCTTTCCCATTTTGATGCAGATTTGAATTCGAGGATGACTCCCCTTGAAAAAAAGGGGAATGATAACATTATACGAAGCTCTACTCCTTTGAAGAATAAGGATGGAAAGGATGAAGCTTTAGAAGATCAAAGGAGGCCTATAGCAAGATCTCAAACCAAGGAGTTTAATGATAAGCTCAATGGGCTTTAATTGGAGATCTAAAGGTTTCTTATTAGTGAAGAAGAGCTAAAGCCCATGAAGGATAAATCGACCAAATTGTACAATTATTTGGTGGACCAAATTCATGTCTAAGATGAAGAATTTTAGGGTTAAATTTCATGCAAAATAAGGCTATGAAGAGTTAAAGAATCAGCCACAACAATAGTTGCTTTCTGCCCAAGTTTATAGAGACGACTAGTAAAACTTTCCAAATTTGTCAAGATTCTTTGTCTAGTTGGGTTTTATCTTATTTCACTATTTATATATAGGTTATTAATGTTTTCCTTGTTCTATTTTAGGTAACCTAGTACTATTTAATGCTTTCCTAGAACTACTAGGTCTATTCCTAATTAAAATAACTTTAATTCCTTTCTAAAATAGGATTTACCTTGTAAATTTCTTTCTAGGTTTGGATACTCCTTGGGCCTAACCTAAGGAGTCTTAGATGTCCAAGGACCCTTTATAAGTAGGAGTATTTTTCTTACATTAAAGACAATTAGATTGATATTAATAATATTTGAGAGGGTTCTGTTGAACCTTTGTGACTTGTTCTTTGAGAATTTATTTTTAAACCTTTAGTAGTTCATAGTTTGAGGTATAAAGTACTTTCTTCTTGTAATATCTTTGTTACTGTTTGGTATTCCTTAGAAGGTAATTAGTTTACATGCTAATTATTGTCTTTAGTTACAAATAAATTGGTCAAGATCCGAATCTAACGTTTTGATTCATTTTCTGAAGTAAAGGCGTTAGATTTCTCCCATAAATCTTTATGTTGTTACTTCGATCTTGTCAAGGCATTATAATATCAATTTCTTGAAAATTCTTAGATCTTTCCTTTGAATTTCCCATATCTTTAATTAGTTTTTGTCTTTTTTTTCATTGTTGATTCTGTATTCTAGTATTTACTCCATCTTAGTATTGTTTCTAACCATTGATCCTCTCAAGTAGAGTCTTATTCATGGTTGTGAAGTGCGCCACAACTATGAATGGGAGGCTAAGAGGCGTTTCAGGAAATTATTTACTTCTTCATGGTCTATATTGTGCTTTAGGTGTAAATATAAGACTTTTCCCCTAATGAATGCTCTTGTTGCTCCTAGATCATGCTGATAATAAGGGGAAGTCTAAGGAGAGCTTGTACAACCAAGTACAACTGGCCCCTCCTGTTCACAAGCTCCTCAAGATGTAGGGGTAGCCCAAGGAGAGTTTTGGTATACCATCACAATGTTGGCCCCTGCTATGACCAAGTAAATGAACCAAGGGGCCTATGCCCCTCGTTCCTACTCTAGCCTCAAGGGTGAGGGATTACAAGAATGAACCTTCTGGAGTTTCATGGGTCTAAGGAGGACGAATATCCTCAAGAGTTCATAGATGAGGTATATAAGGTACTAATATATCATGGGGTTCAATTCAGAGGACAAAGCGGAATTAGCAACCTACCAACTAAAAGGTATGGTGCAAATTTTGTTTACTCAATAGAAGCTGGAGAGGAGAGATGATGATGCTTTTCTATGGGAGAAATTCAAAGTCACATACCACTATTGATTCATTTCTACTGAGTTAATAGAGTCTAAGATGACGGAGTTTATGAACCTCAAGCAAGGTTCCATGAGTGTGAGGGAGTATGCCCTCAAGTTCAACAAGCTATCCAAGTATGCTCCACATTTGGTTGCCGACCCTAGAGCTAGAAGGAACAAATTTGTGTCGGGAGTGTCTGACATGGTTAATGAAACATATCATACCACCATGCTAGTGAATGATATGCATTTGTCGTGGCTCATAACATATGCCAAATATCTTGAGGGGGAAAAGCTTAGAAAGAGGAGAAGTATAGTTTAAGAGGGCTCGATTTGAAGGTGGTTTTTAAGGTTCTAAGGGTGGCTAGTTTTCGTAAAGCCACAAGTTCTAAGGCCAAGGGTCTTCCAATGAACTTAATAAGAGATTTTCTAATGATGCCGTGTCTAACCAAAGATTCCTAGGTGGAAATGGTGGGATGACCCATCCTAAGTTCCAAAAGTGTGGGAGAAACCATGGTAGTCGAGTTTTGAAAAATTCTAATGCTTGGTTTAGTTGTGATGAGATGGGTCACAAGGTTATTGATTGTCCTCATGCTAAAACAAGGGTAGAGATGGTCATCCTCAAGGCCAAGGTGCTAATATAGGTCAAAGGTCAAAGGGAGGCCAACAAGGGGGTGCTCCAAGGTGAAATAGGTTCTATCCTCTCCTAAAAAGGCAAGGAGTGGATGAGGTGCCTGATGTTGTTACCAGTATGTTAAAGGTTTTTCATTATAATGTGTATGCATTAATAGATCTAGGTGTAACTCTTTCTTTCATTACTCTTTTTTGTTGACAATAAGCTTCATGTGTGTCTTGAGCTATTGTGTGAACCTTATGAAGTGTCTACCCTCGTTGGTGAGTCCATTATTGGTAAAAGAGTCTATAGAGATTGTCCCATGTTCATATTGCGTAAAGTCTTGCCTTGTGATTTTGTTGAACTAGATATGGTGGATTTTGATATTATTCTTAGGATGGATTGGCTACATGCATATCATGCTTTCATTGATTGTAGAACTTGTAAGGTTAAATTCCAATTTCCTAATAATCTAATCCTTGATTAGGAAAGTCGTAATGTGGTGGTCAAGGGTAGATTTATTTCTTGTCTTAAAGCCACAAAGTTGATTTCTAAGGGTTGCATATAATATGTTGTGAGGGTTAGGGATATTGAGTCTAAAGTTCTTCCCATTGAATTTGTTCTGGTGGTCAATGAGTTTCTTGATGTCTTTCCCAATGAGCTTCCCAATGTTCCTACCAAAAGGAAAATAGACTTTGGTATAAACCTCCTTCTCGATACACAACCCATTTCCATTCCTTTTTACCATATGGCCCCGGCAGAGTTGAAGGAACAATTGTGGGATTGGTTGGAGAAGGTTTTCATAAGGCCTAGCAAGTCACCTTGGGGTGCACTGGTGTTGTTTGTAAAGGAAAAGGATGATTCTTAGAATGTGCATTGATTACTGGCAACTCAATCTAGTCACTACAAAGAACAAGTACCCTCTATTAAGGATTGATGACCTTTTTGATCAACTACAAGGGGCTAATCACTTTTCTAATATTGATCTTCGGTCCGAATACCACCAAGTGAAGGTGAGACAGTGTGATATTTCCAAGATGGCATTTTGGACTAGGTATAGGCACTCTGAATTTGTGGTAATATCTTTTGGCTTGACTAGTGCACTATCTATATTTATGGATCTTTCGAATAGGGTCTTCAAACCCTACCTTGATATGTTTGTGGTAATTTTTATTGATGATATATTGACTTATTCCGCAAGTGAAGAGGAGCATGTGAATCACTTGAAGGTTGTTTTGCAAATGTTGATGGATGCGAGGTTGTTTTCTAAATATTAAAAGTGTGAGTTTTGGTTGAAGGAGGTTGCATTTCTAGGGCATGTGGTATCGGGTGATTACATTAAAGTGGATCCTAAGAAGATGGAGGTCATAAGAACTTGGCCTATAGTATTGACTTTGATGTATATTAGGAGTTTCTTAGGTTTGGTGGGTTAAAACCAGACATTTGCGAATGGTTTCTTTTCTATTGCTTTCCCTGTGAAAAAGTTGACCCAAAAGAAGGAAAATTTTGCTTGGATTGATGAATGTGAAAAGAGTTTTCAAACTTTGAAAGACAAGCTTGTATCCTCTCTTATTTTTAGGTTTACCAAAGGGGGTTTATGGTTTATTATGATACCTCAAGAATTGGTTTGGGGTGTGTTTTGATGCAAAATGGCAAGGTGATAGCATATACCTATAGACAACTTAAGGTATATGAGCAGAATTATTCCACCTATGATCTTGAATTGGCGCCTGTGGTGTATGCTTTGAAAATTTGGTGTCACTGCTTGTATGGTGTTCATGTTGATGTGTTTACAAACCGCAGGATTCTTCAACATGTGTTCACACAAAAAGATCTTAACTTGAGACAAAGAAGGTCGTTAGAGCTCCTTAAAGATTACAGCAGGAGTGTACATTATCATCCTGGCAAAGTAATATTATGGTTGAATCTCCAAGTAGAGTGTCCATGGTTAGCCTAGCTTATATTAATGTTGGTGGCAAGAAGTGGCTAGAGAATTTTACCGGTTGGCTAGGTTGGGGTTAGGTTGGAGGAAGTTGAGGTTGCCTAAGACTGGGAAACACTTTGATTCTATTTGTCTTATTATTGATAGGATGACAAAGTCCGCTAACTTTCTACAAGTCAAAACAACCTATGGTACTGAGGATTATACCAAGTTGTATATTCATGAGTTGCTTAAATTATGTGGGGTACCCTTGTCTATTGTTTTGGGATCATAGTGCCCAATTTACTTCTCAGTTTAGAGGTCCTTCAAAATGGGTCTTGGTACCAAAGTCAAGCTTAGAATGGATTTTCATCCTCAAATGGATGGCCAAGCCGAGAGGACTATCAAAACTCTTGAGGATATTCTTAGAGCATGTGTTTTGGAGTTTAAGCATATTTGGGATGAACATCTTCCACTTATTGAGTTTCCTTACAATAATAGCTACCACTTTCGCATTGACATGGCTCCCTTTGACTCTATATGGTAGGTGTTGTAGATCCCCTGTTGGGTGGGTTGATGTGAGGGAGATGGAATTGATAGGTTCGGATTTGGTTATGGAAACCTTGGAAAAGGTGAGGTTGATAAGAGAGAGGTTGATGATGGTCCAAAGTAGACAAAAGTCCTACTCCGATGTGAGAAAAAGAGATCTTGAGTTTAAGGTTGGTGATTGTGTTTACTTGAAAGTCTCACCCATGAAGGGTGTGGTTCGGTTTGGCAAGAAAGGGAAATTGAGCCCGAGGTTTGTAGGGCCTTATAGAATTTTGAGGAGGGTTGGTAAGGTTGGATATGAGTTCGAGTTGCCTATGGAGATGAACATAGTTCATTCGGTCTTCTATGTGTGCATGTTGAGAAAGTGTGTGCTAGACCCAAGTACTATACTGCCCTTAGAGGTTGTGGAAGATAATTTGACCTATAAAGAGGTCCCGATGGAGATATTGTATGGACAAGTGAATAGGTTAAGAAACAAAGAGATAGCATCTGTCGAGGTCCTTTGGAGGAATCAACAAGTTTAAAGTGCTATATAGGAAGTAGAGGCGGACATGTAAAAGTGATACCCATATCTCTTCCACTCTATTCAAGCCAAAGGTAATAGCTTAAGTCCCCTCTATGATATCAAGTCTTAAGATTTATCCCTTAATATCATTTTCCATACATTCATGTTTATGGTAACTAGTTTATGGTAACAAGTTTATGGTGATTTTTCACATTCACGTTGAGGCTTTTTTAAAATGATTTTTAAGTGCACATATTGCAAATATGTCAAGTTGAAATCTTTATAATTACGTTTCTTACACAAGTTTCTTTGACATTTGGAGACGAATGTTCCCAAGGGGGAGATATTAAAATACCCCTTATGTGCTTCGGAATGTCCTGATTTTAGAAGACTTATAGCGAAAAATAATTTTTTCTAATTTTTTTATTTTACTATTGTCCATCCCCGCCCTGACTATGACGCGCCTGGGGTGCGGACTAGTGTTGTTTGATCTCCTTAGTGGATCTGCGTCACGCCTGGGGTGCATATCAGTGCAATATTTTCTTGGTTCTCTTATTTCATCCAAGGGAATTGGTGTCATAGCCCCATCCCATTTAAATGTAAAATCTCTCACACTTAGACATTTTTCAACTCTATAACTCACAAGACCCTCTCCAAGACTATCAATTTTCTAATTCTAATCCAAGGATTTCAAGCTCAATTTTGGAACTCAAGGACCCATCTCAAGATTCATGTCTCCTTCATGTTCATCTCAAGGGATTCAAGGTTTAAGGTATGTGTGTCTTCATCCATTGGTCCTTTCATCCATGGAGCCCAACCTTCTGTTTTTATAAAAATTGCATGATTTCAAGTTGTATTACATATGGGTATCTCTTATTATGAATTATGAATATAAATTATATTGGGGTTTTATTAAGTATTCGATGATTATGCATGAATATCTATTTCAAGCTTATTCCATGAATTAGTTTTGTCTATTGAGACTATGCATGATTTGAGCTATGAAGCTATGAACTATTATGAGTATATGACATGGATAATGGGAACTCATAGGGACCCAAGCAAGTTCTTAGCATATCAATCGCACATCTCCTGTAGCTTTGAAACAACAACAAGAGATATAAATAAAACAGAAGTGGGACTAAGGGAAGTCTTTGATCATCATTAACTCATAAAATGAGTCAAACTCAAGCATAAGGACATCATAATATCCAACAACACCTCTAACTTAGAATGGAGTGGGGGCCAAGACACTTTTTGGGCTAACCCTCATAGCAGCAAATGTTCAACATAAAAAAGTCTCAAAATAACACGAGTGATAAAGATATTATCCTCGAACTTGAGGACTCACCAGAGCTTGCTTCACAGGATCGTACTAGCCATGTCGAGGATGATCAAATAGTACTCCGATCCTTATATAGTAATATCATGTAGGCATAGAGTATGCATTAGTATGTCTGAATGTACTAAGTTTATAGGATGCAATGCAACAATACATAAGCAATATAGACAAAAATACATAATAATATGCGATAGATAAGTAGTCTCAATATGATATGCATGATGAATTCTTGAAGTAAAACATCCTTGTAAATTATTCAACTTGTATAGTACATAATAAATGTGTGGGAAGATGTCATAACCCAAGCCTAGGACCTAGACGTGACACGGCGAATGGAAACCCGAAGGGACCCAAACAAGTCTCTTAGCATATCAATCATACATCCTTGGTCACGGAAGAAAAGTAAACATCATCAAGAGATTTAAATGAGGATAAAAGGTCTAAGGGAAGTCTTAGAAAACCATAAACAATCAAGAGTCAAGAGCATAGCATAAATACATCACTTGTCCAACAACACCCCTAGACATAGAACAGGCGGGGGCCAAGACACTTTTCGAGCTCACCCTCATAATATCAAGAGTTCAATATAAAGAAATAACATAAGCAAGAGTAGCAAAGCTAGTGTGCCCAAATATGAGGACTTACAAAAGCTTATATATAAGACATAACAACTAGCCATGTTGTGGATGATCGTGAGGAGCTCCGGTTCCTAGATGCTAACATCATGTAGGCATAGAATATACGTTAGTATGATTGAATGTACTAAGTAAGATCTAATGCAACAAGACATAGGCAACATAGTAATAATGCATAAACATAGACAATAGGTAATATAATAACAATATGGTGATCAATGCTTAAAATAAAACGTACTTGTATAGAACATATTACATGTGTAGGAAGAGACCATCATCATAGACCAAGAACACTAGTACTTGGAATCTAAGGCATACCACCCCCTTAGAAGGCGATTGGGTATCTACCCCTCAATTAATAGTATAGGATTACCACTCCCCGACAAGGAGATTGAGGTATCTACCTCCCAATATGGTATTATGGGCTTACCACCCCTCGGCAAGGCGATTGAGGTATCTACCATCGAAACGGTAGTACGAGCTTACCACCCCCCGAGAAGCAATTGACGCTTGACAACCCCTCAATAAGGTGTGGTCAACTTATAAAACCATAGATATTTTTCATGAATTTAGTACATATAGACATTTCTTTCATCATCATAAAGTCACTTCACTCATAGTTCATGCAATAGATTATCAATAACAAAAGAATCCTTAATCAAAAATTTTATAAAACACTTGGCGTGTGCATAATGCTAGTCCAAAATCATGCAATAAAGAATGAAATCACGTGACAAAACTCAATATAAATCAACCCACTAACACTTGGTAACACCCTCATGCAACATAAATTGAAAACCCTCATCAAATATCATAATAGATCAAAGATTCATAACTCAAAACATACAATCAACATTTTATGAAACTTACAGCATCATACAAGGCCCTACTCCATTAAAGGAAAAGGATGAAAGGGATGAAGCTTTAGAAGCTCAAATAAGGGCCATAATAAGATCTCAAACCAAGGAGATTAATGAAAAGCTCAATGGGCTTCAATTGCAAATCCAAAGGTGTCTTGTTATGGAAGAAGAGCTAAAGCCCAAAATGGATGAATTATTCAAATGGTAAAATTATTTGGTGACCCAAATTCAAGTCCAAGATGAAGAATTTTAGGGTTAAATTTTATGAAATATGGCCAAGAAGAGTCCAAGAATAAGCCACAACAAAGGTCATTTTCTGCCCAAGTTTGTAGAGAAGACTACTAAAACTTCCCAAATTTATCAACATTCTTTTCCTAGTTGGGTTTTACCTTATTTCCTTATTTATATATATTATTAATATTTTAATTGTTCTATTTAAGGTATCTTAGTACCATTTCTTTCTTTACTAGAACTACTAGGTCTATTCCTAGTTAAGGTAATTTTATTTCCTTTTTACAGTAGGATTTACCCTGTAATTTTTTTCTAGGTTTTGGATACACCTTGGGCCTAATCTAAGGAGTCTTGGACGTACAAGGGCCCTATAATATATATAGGAGTCTTTTTTCTTTTACTAAAGACAATTAGATTGATATTAATATTATTTGAGAGAGTTCTATTGAATCTTTGTAAGTCGTTTTTTGAGAATTTATCTTTAAACCTTTACTAGTTCATAGTTTGAGGTTTAACTTCTTGTGATATATTTGATTTCATTTTAGTATTATTTATAAGGTCATTAGTTTACTTCTAATTACTGTCTTTAGTTACTCATAAAGTGGTCAAGATCCAAATCTATCATTTTGATTCATTTTCTCAAGTAAAGGTGTTAGTTTCTTCCATAAATCTTTATGTTGTTACTTGAATCTTGTCAAGGACTTAGAATATCAAATTTCGTAGAAATTATTGAAACTTTTCTTTGAATTTCCCATATCTTTAGTTGGGTTTTATCTTTCTTTTATTTGTTATTGCTTCCACATTCTAGTATTCCCTCCATCTTAGTATTGTTTCTAACCTCGATCCTATCAGGTGATACGGTTCTATCAAGATTCCATTCTTGGAAAATCTTGGGATTTCTTAAATATAAAATGTAAAAAGAAATGTAAAAAAAGTTAAAAAAAAAGTTTTTTAAAAAAAGTAGATAACTTTTTCTCCAAGAAATCCATTTACATACCCTCAAAATCAAGCGTTAGTATTTCCAAATAAAAAGGAATTAAGAAGAAAGGATTCTATATCTTTGATGATTTATTTTATGTTTATTTATGAGGGACGTTGTGCAAATTTGGTGAGTTTGGATTTGGTACATAAGTTATGAATTGTATGCATGAAACACTCTACCTATATAGGCTCCACTGGTTGAATGATAGTGGAGAGGTAAAAGTAAACAAATAATGCGTGATTTCATTTAATGTTGGTAGGTATGAAGATGAAATTCTTTATGATGTAGTTCCAATGTAAACATGTCATGTTTTACTTGGCCAACCTTGGCAATATGATAGGGATACTACTCATCATGGGAGAAATTTACTCTTGCACCATTATCTCCTTTTGATGCATACGGTTCAAAAAAATTATGGATTAATGTATAGATTCAAGTCCTCTTTCCTTTTTTCTAGAAAAGTTCTTTCTTATTTCTAATAAAAGGGATTTTCCTTCAGAAATGTTTGAAGATCACAAATGATTGAGGAAAAACAATGGGAAAGCAAAGGGGAGAGGTAAAAAGTCAGCTTGACTGACAATAAAAGGGTCAAGAATAGCAAAAAACCAAGATGGCCGAGAAAAAGAAAGAGAGGGCAGCAAACTAAGTAAAGAGGTAAAAAAGGGTTTTAGTGAAAAAATAAACAATTTTGTTGAGAGGAAAGATGCTAAGGAAAATAAAAAAAAAAGTCTTTATGTAAAAGCCAAAGAGTGTTTGAATCCTAGAAAAGAGAGGTTGCCCATAGTACTACTTACTTACAATGAAGTGTTGATTAACTTTGAAGAACTAACTCCTTCTTTTCCAAATAGTGTTTTTTCTCTTTTGCAGAGTTTTGAAGATATTTTTCCTGATAATACTCCAATTGGTTTGCACCTTTGAGAGGGATGGAGTACGAAATAGACTTTGTGCCTAGGTCTCAACTATCTAATAGGCCTGCCTATAGGAATAGTCTTGAAGAGATCGAGGAATTAGAAACCCAAGGTGAAGAATTGCTTAAAAGGATTTTGTTTGAGAGAGCATGAGCTCATTTTCTGTTCCTATCCTATTGGTACATAAAAAGGATGGAAAATGGATGATATGTGTGGATTATAGAGACATTAATAAGATAACGGTAAAGTATCACTATCCTATCCCTTGTCTTGATGATATGCTAGATCAACTATATGGATCAAAAATCTTTTCTAAAATTGATCTTAAAAGTGGTTACCATCAGATCTGTAAGAATCCTAGAGAAAAATAAAAAACTACTTTTAAGACCAAATATGGACTTTATGAGTGGTTAGTTATGCTTTTGGATTAACAAATGCACCCAAACACATTTATAAGACTAAGGAATCATGTTTTTAAAGTTTTTCATGGAAAATTTGTTATGGTGTATTTTGATCTTTTCTCAAAATCTAGATGAACACCTATAGCACCTAAAGCAAGTTTTTGAAGTTCTTAGAAATTAGCACTTACTTCCTAATCTCTAAAAGTGTACTTTCTATGTGGATCATGTAGTTTTCTTAGGTTTTGTGGTTAGTTCTACGGGAGTGAAGTAGATGGTGATAAAATCAGAGTAATTAAGAATGACCTAGACCTAATAATGTAAGTAAAGTTAGGAGTTTTCACGGACCTTCTAGTTTTTATAGGAGGTTTGTGAGGGACTTTAGCACCTCTCCTTCTCCTTTAACCGAAGTTATTTAGAAGGATAAGATTTTTTCATAGAGAAAGGAATAGGATAATGCATTTAACTCGCTGAAAGAAAAATTGTGTTCAGCTCCTCTTTTCTAATTACCTAATTTTTCTAAGTCTTTTGAAGTTTAGTGTGATGCCTCTGATAAGGGGTAGGTGCTCTTTTGATGCAAGACTCTAAACCAATTGCCTACTTTAGTGAAAAGCTAAGTGGAGCAACATTGAACTACTTAACTTATGATAAGGAGTTATATGCCTTGTAATGGCTTCAGCTACATGGCAACTCTACGTGTGGCCACGAGAATTAATGGTCAAGACTGATCATTAGTCATTGAAGTACTTGAAGAGCCAAGGTAAACTTAGTTTTAGGCATGCTAAATGGGTGGAGTTTATTGAAATTTTTCTTAATGTAATTGCTTACAAACAAGGAAAGGACAATGTGGTTGCTGTTGCGCTCTCAAGAAAGTATATTTTGATATATGCTCTTACTTCAAAGTTATTGGGTTTTGACCAAATCAAGTTACTATATGCTAATGATTCTTATTTTGGTAAAATTTTTGATGAATGTAAGTTGGGTTCTTTTGAGAAATTTAATCTTCAAGATGAATTTCTATGTAAGAAAAATAAGTTGTTTGTACCAAACTGCTCTTTGCCGGAACTATTTGTTAGGGAAGCATATTGTGGAGGGCTAATGGGACATTTTGGAGTGCCTGAGACTTTAGAAATACTTTCTGAATATTTTTATTGGCCTAGCATATGAAAGAATGTTGAAAAATTGTGTTCTCACTGTCTTGTATGTAAACAAGCTAAGTCTAGAATATTGCCACATGGTCTTTATTCTCCTTTACCCATTTCTAGTTCCCCTTGGATTGATATTTCTATGGACTTCATATTTGGGCTTCCAAAGACTAAATATAGTAAGGATTAGTATATATGTCGCAGAAGATAGATTTTCTAAAATAGCTCATTTTATTCCATGTAAAAAGACTAATGATGCATCTCATGTGGATGACTCATTTGTAAAACAAGTGGTTAAATTATATGCAATACCTAGAACTATTATTAGTGATAGGGATGCGAAGTTTTTAAGTCACTTTTGGAGAATTCTTTGGGGAAAGTTAGGGACTAAATTGCTATTTTCCACATCGTGTCACCCACAAACTAATGGGAAAATAAAAGTGGTTACTAGAGCTTTGGGGAATATGTCCAGGTCTGTTCTGAAAGGAAAGTTGACTTCTTGGGAAGATTAGTTGCCTAATGTGGAATTTGCTTATAATAGGACATATCATTCTTCTACTAGTAAGACTCCTTTTGAGGTTGTATATGGATTCAACACCCTTACCCTCTTGATTTATGGCCTTTATTAACTAATGATTTTTCTAATCTTGATGGTAGAAAGAAGGATGACATGATGAAGAAAATTCATGAACAAGCAAGACTTGAAATTGAAAAGAAAAATAAGGAAGTTACTTCGCAAAGGAATAAATAAAGAAAATATGTTGTGTTTAAACTTGGGGACTTGGTCTGTCTGCATATGAGAAAGGAAAGATTTCCTTCCAAAAGAAAGACCAAGCTACATCCTAGAGGAAGTGTACCGTGTAAAGTCCTTGAAAGAATTGGAGACAATGCTTATAAACATGATCTTCCTGGTGAGTTCCAAGTTACTGCTACTTTTAATGTTTTGGATCTTTCCCATTTTGATGCAGATTTGTATTCTAGGATGAATTCTCTTGAATAATAGAGGAATAATAGCATAATACAAAGCACTACTCCATTGAAGGAAAAGTATGAAGCTTTAAAAGCTCAAAGGAGGCCCATAACCAGATTCAAATCAAGGAGTTTAACGAAAAGCTCAATTTGCTTCAATTGCAGATCCAAAAGTGTCTTAGTGGGGAAGAAAAGCTAAAGCCCAAGAAGGATGAACTATTCAAATGGTAAAAATTTTTGGTGGCCCAAATTCAAGTCCAAGATGAAGAATTTTAGGGTTAAATTTCGTGCAAATAAGTCCAAGAAGAGTCCAAGAATAAGCCACAACAAAGGTTGCTTTCTGCCAAGTTTGGAGGGAAACTAGTCAAACTTTCCAAATTTGTCCAGATTCTTTTCCTAGTTGAGTTTTACCTTATTTCCTTATTTATATATAGGTTTCTAATGTTTTTCTTGTTCTATTTAAGGTATCCTCGTAGTATTTAATGCTTTCCTAGAAATACTAAGTCTATTCCTAGTTAAGGTAACTTTATTTTCTTTTTAGAGTAGGATTTACCTTGTAATTTTCTTTCTAGGTTTTGGATACTCCTTAGGCCTACTCTAAGGAGTATTGGACATCCAAGGACCCTATAATATATATAAGATTCTTTTTTCTTTCATTAAAGACAATTAGATTGATATTAATAATATTTGAGAGAGTTCTATTGAACCTTTCCAGACTTATTCTTTGAGAATTTATCTTTAAACCTTTACTAGTTCATGCTTTGAGATATAAAGTACTTTATTCTTGTGATATTTTTTATTTATTTTTGATATTCTTTATAAGGTGATTAGCTTATATGCTAATTACTCATAAAGCGGTCAATATTCAATTCTACAAGTTTGATTTTCTTTCTCAAGTAAAGGCATTAGATTTCTTCCATAAATCTTCATGTTGTTATTTGAATCTTGTCAAAGCCTTAGAATATTAATTTCTTGGAAATTCTTGGATCTTTCATTTGAATTCCCATATCTTTAATTAGTTTTTATCTTTCTTTTTTTGCTGTTGCTTCTGCATTAGATTTCTTACATAAATCTTTACGTTATTACTTCGATCTAGTCAAGGCATTAGAATATCAATTTCTTGGAAATTCTTGGATCTTTCCTTTGAATTTCCCATATCTTTAGTTAGTTTTATCTTTCTTTTTTTTTGTTTCCTATATATTCTAGTATTCTCTCCATCTTTGTATTATTTTTAACCTTGGTCATATCAGAAAACCCAACATAGTATATAAACAAATTTCATAATAAGAGACATCTATAGGTAATCCACTTGAAACATACAATGGACATAAAGAGGTTTTTGGGAATGTCTTGAGTGATATGGGTTTGCAAATGACTAAGTATAGGTATTTTTACATATAGGAGGGCTTATGCCCAAGGCCCTAAAGCCTTAGGCTGAAATAGTGAAAAGTAAAAATAATTACACATCTCCATGCCCCTGTCGTGTCGCACCTCGGGCGCGGATCAACACTGGATAGAATTTTTCTGAAAATGTAATTTTGCTATGGTTGCTCTAAATTTGGGAATATACCCATTTTCCACTCAACATTTCCTTCTGATAACGAATATGAAGTCAAATTTTTGATATCATACATGAATTTCAGATATATGAAAATTATGATTATGGGCATTTCCAAGGAACATTTTCGATCACTTTTTGGGGCATTTCAATATCTCCCCATTGGGAATATTTGTACCTCAATGTCAAAGAAATTTACATAAGAGAAGTAATCAAGATGTTTTCAGCCCAACACATGAATGCAACAAATGCTTTAAAACATTATTTTGAAGACCTCAACATAAGTGTCAAACATCGCCATAAACTTGTCAACTTAAACATGAATTCATGCAAATGATACGAGGGATCAAACTTAAGACTTGAAATCACGTTAGGGACTTAAATTAGTACCTTAGGCTTGAGTGGAGGAGAAGAGATATGGATATCGCTTCTGCATGTCCACCTTGGCTTCCCATGTGGCACTATTAACTTTTTAATTCCTCTAAAGGACCTTGACAAAAGCTCCACCTTTGTTCCTCAACCTCTTCACTTGTCTATAAAAAATTTCTATCGGGACCTCTTCATAAGTCAAATTGTCTTCAAAAACACCCACAACATCTAAAGGCACAATAGCACTTGGGTCACCCACATATTTTCTCAACATAGACACATAGAAGACTGGATGAACCATGTTCATATCATTGGGAAACTCCAACTCCTAGGCACCTTACGAATCCTCCTCAATATTCTATAAGGACCCATAAATCTTGGGCTCAATTTCCCTTTTTAACCTAAATAAACCACACCTTTCATGGGTGAGACCTTCAAATAGACCCAATCACCAACCATAAATTCAAGGTCCCTCCTCCTGACATCGGCATAGTACTTTTGTCAACTTTGGTGTATTTTCAATCTTTCCCTTATTAACCTCACCTTCTCCATGGCCTCCATAACCAAATTTGGACCTCACAAAGCTATCTCCCCTACCTCAAACCATCCAACCAAGGACCTATAATGCCTATCATAAAGAGCCTCAAAAGGAGCCATACTAATGCTTGAATGATAACTATTGTTGTAACCAAACTCAATGAGTGGAAGGTGTTCATCCCAACTACCTTAAATTTCAAACACAATCTCTAAGCATATCCCCAAGAGTTTGGATACTTATCTTGGCTTGGCCATCCATTTGAGGGTGAAAGGCCATGCTAAGCTTTACCTTGGTACAAAGAACTCCTTGGAAGAAACTCCAAAACTGAGAAGTAAACTGAGCACCATGATCCCATATGATAGACAGAGCTACCCCAAGCAATCTAACTAACTTATGAATATATAATTTGGCATAATATTCGGCACCATAAGTAGTTTTGTCCAGTAGGAAATGAGCCAATTTTGTCATTCTATTAGCCATAACCCAAATAGATTCAAAATGCTTCCTAGTCATAGGCAACCCAACTACAAAATCCATGTCAATCTCTTCCCACTTCTAAGTAGGAATCTCTATATCTTGTGCTAGGACACCCCGCCTTTGATGCTCGACTTTCACTTGTTGGCAATTATGACAACAGGACACAAACTTAGTAATATCTTTCTTCATACTACCCCACCAATATACTTTCCTCAAATCTCTATACATCTTTGTAAAACTAGTGTGAATAGAATAGGAAAAATTAGGAGCCTCATCTAAAACCTTCTTTCTCAAGTCATCAACATTGGGCACACAAAACCTACCTTAGCACCTAAGGGCACCATCTACCCCTTGGAAGAAGCCCTCCACCTTATCATTTCTCACCAAGGCCTTCAACTCTAACAAGGCGCGAGAATGATCATACTTTGCCTTTACCTCCTCAATCAATGAAGATTTAGAACCATCAACAACCACTACACAACCATTTATCAACCTCTTCCAACCTAACCCCTAATCTAGCCGATAGACCTCCCTAGCTATCCCTTTGCCACCATCACTAACATGAGCTAGGCTACCCATAGACACCCTACTTAGAGCATCGGCCACAACATTAGCCTTACCAGGTTGATAATGCACACTCACATTAAAATCTTTAAGGAGTTCTCACGACTTTCTCTATCTCAAGTTGAGATATTTTTGGGTGAACACATATTGGAGACTCTTATGATCGGTATGCACATCAACATGGACCCAATATAAGTAATGACACCAAATTTTCAAATAAAACCATGGCGGCCAATTCAAGATCATGGGTAGGATAGTTCTTTTCATGCGCCTTAAGTTGTCTAGAGGCATAAGCTATCACCTTACCATTTTGCATCAAAATACAACAAATCCTTCCAACCCTTCTAGTAGAGACAAGATAGAAGCAGAGATAATTTTATCTTTCAAAGTTTGGAAACTCTTCTCACATTCATTAGTCCACGCAAAGTTTGCCTTCTTTTGGGTCAACTTAGTCATAGGAGAAGCAATAGAGGAGAACCCATTCATAAATCTCTGATAAAAACCGCTCCGATGGGGTCAAAGGTCTAGGCCAATTTCCAATCACCTTAGTCTTTTATGGATTCACCTTAATACAATCACCCGACATTACATGGCCTAGGAAGGTAACCTCTTTAAACAAAAATTTACCCTTCTCATACTTGGCATAGAAATTTTTCTCCCTCAAGATTTCTAACACCACCCTCTCTTACTATGGGAATAGATCAAGATATCATCAGTAAATACCATCACAAATGAGTCATGGTAGGGTTTAAAGGCCATATTCATAAGATCCATGAAGATAGCCAGTGCATTAGTCAACCCGAAGGACATAACCACAAACTCAAAGTGCCCATATCTAGCTTAGAAAGTTGTCTTGGGAGTGTCACACTCCATCACTTTCACTTGGTGATATCCAGATTGATGATCAATCTTAGAGAAGTCACTAGACCCTTGAAGTTGGTCAAAAGATCATCAATCCTTGGTAGAGGGTACTTATTCTTTATGCTAACACTATTAAGCTGTTGGTAATAAATGAACATTCTAAGAGTACCATCCTTCTTCTTCAAAAACACCGGTGTACCCCAAGGTGATTGGATAGGCCTAATATAACCCTTCTCCAATATATCCCTCAATTGCTCTTTCAACTCTTTTAACTCCGTCGAGGCCATATAGTAACGGGGAATAGAAATAGGTTTAGTATCGAGAAGGAGGTATATACTAAAATCTATTTCACATTTGAGAGGAACACTGGGAAGGTCACAAGGGAAGACATCAAGAAACTCATTCACCACCAGGACTGACCCTAGGAAGGACTTTGGACTCAACATCCCCAACCTCACAAGATGATAGAGACACCCCTTAGAAATCAACTTTTGGGATTTAATGCAAGAAATAAACATACCCTTGATCATCATAATGACTCTCCCACTAAAGGACGAGTTCATTAGGGAATTGGAATTTGACCCTACCGGTTCTACAGTCAATAGAGGCATAATATGCATGTAACCAATCCATCCAAATAATGACATCAAAATTCACCATATCCAACTCAACAAAATCATAAGTCAATATTTTAGGCAAAATAAAAAGAGGAAAATTTCTATAGACCCTTGTAGCAATAATAGATTCATTAACGGGAGTAGATACTTCATGAAGCTCACACAATAATTCAGGACTAATATTGAGCTTTTTTGCAAAAAAAAGGAGTAGTAAAAGAAAGAGTGGCACTCTAGTCTATCAACGCATACACATCAAAATAAAAAACTTTTAACATACCTGTGATGACATCAAGCACCTCCTATACCCCTTGCTCCCTTGGAGAGCATAGAACCGATTGTACCTCTGAGCACCCACTTGTTAGCCTCCCCTTCCTTTAGGACCCGCATTTGCACCTTGGCCTTATGGACGATCATCTCCACACTTATTTTGATTATGAAGACAATAAACCATCTTATAAACCACTTCACCACAACCATAATAAACATTAGTGTTCCTCAAACATAGGCCATTATGGCCTCTACAATATCTTGTACACATTGTGTTAGGCACCACACCACCACCAACTTGGACCTTTGGGTTGCCATTATCAAACATTCTAGTAGGAGCATTGGAATATCCTTGACCTTGATGAAACTATCCACCATGGGGACTTTGGAATTTACCTTCAAAATGGGCCATTTTGTCCTTACCGCTTCTTTTTTTTCTAAGTTGCTCCTCCTCTAATTGTTCCGCATATGTCATGAGGTGGTACAAATCCATATCACTTATCAACATGGTGGCATGACACTCCTCATTGACCAAGTCAAACACACCTATCACAAATTTGTTCATTCTAGACCTTGGCTCGATCTCCAATTATGGAGCATATTTGGAGAGTTGGTAGATTCATAAATTCCATCACTTTGATCTCCCTTAGCTCAAGAGGGAAGAATCTTTTGAGAAATGCCGCCTTGAACTCCTCCTAAAGTATAGCATCACCATTCCCCTTTCTCCTTTGATCTAACACCCATAATAGACAATACTTTATGCACCTTATCAATAAATTCTTGAGGATCCTCATCTACTTTAAACCTATGGAACTCCAGTATGTTCATTCTTGTGAAATCCTACACCCTAGAAGCCATAGTAGGAGCATGAGGGGCTTGGACCCGTTGGTTGATTTGACTAGTCATGGCACAGGCTAGTATTTTAGTAGCTTCCCGGAACTCTTCATGGCCCACTCCCCCACCTTGAGGATCTTGAGGAGCAGGAGGGCTTGACTGCTTCTCGGGAGTGTGGGTTCTTCTTCCTCTTAGAGTAGGCATGATCTAAAATAGCAAAAACATTTGTTAGGGGAAAGCCTTACCTTAACTTCTATAGCAAGACATAGATCAAGAAGAAGGGAAATATTTCCTAAAATACCTCATAGCCTTTTTTTTTATAGTTGTTGTGCATTTCACAAACATGAACAAGACTCTAATCCACGCGGTGTGCTAGATTTTGAGGATAATTAATAACTAAGTGCTATGACACCAAGTTTGTCACAATCCAACCCTAGGTCCTAGACATGACATGGTGAATGGGAACCCGAAGGAACCCAAACAAGCCTCATAGAATATCAATCACATATTCTTGGTCCCAAAAGCAAAGTAAACATCATCAAGATATTTAAATAAGGATAAATGTACTAAGGGAAGTCTTGGATAATCATAAACAATCATGAATCAAGAGTATCATAACATAATTACATCACTTGTCCAACAACACCTCTAAACATAGAATGGGCAAGGGAAAAGACACTTTCGGGCTCACCGTCATAGTATCAAAAGTTAAACATAAAGAAATAACATAAGCAAGAGAAGCACAACTAGTGTCCCCGAACTTGAGGACTCACCAAAGCTTATCTTCAAGATATCACAACTAGCCATATGGAGGATGATTGTGAGGAACTCCGAGTCCTTCATGGTAGCATCATGTAGGCATAGAGTATGCGTTAGTATGTTTAAATGTACTAAGTATGTAGGATGCAATGCAACAAAAGATAGCCAACATAGACAAAATGCATAAACATAGGCAATAGGTAATACAATAACAATATGGCATGCATGATCAATGCTTGAAGTAAAACATGTTTGTATAGTACATATTACATGTGTAGGAAGAGACTGTCATCGTATACCAAGCAAACTAGTACTTAGAATCCAAGGCATACTACCCCCTTGGAAGGTGATTGAGGTATCTACCGCTCAATTGGTAGTATGGCTTACCACCCCCCGATAAGGCAATTGAGGTATCTACCCCCTAATATGGTAGTACGGGCTTATAACCCCCCAACAAGGTAATTGATGTATCTACCCCATAACATGGTAGTACAGGCTTACCACCACCCTCCGTCAACAAGGCAATTGAGGTATCTACCCTCCAATTGGTAGTACAAGCTTACCATCCCCCGATAAGGCAATTAAGGCTTGACATCACCTCAACAAGGTGTGGTCAACTTGCAATACCATAGATACTTTTCATGAATTCATCACATATATACATTGCTTTCATCATCATAAAGTCACTTGACTCATAGGCTATGCAATAGATCATTAATAACTCAAGAATCCTTAACCAAACATTTTATCAAACACTTGTTGAGTGTGTAATGCTAGTTTAAGTTCATACAATTCAAGAGTAAAATCATGTGAGAAAATTCATTGTAAATCAACTCACCAACACTTAGTAACACCCTCATGCTTATACATTGAAACCCCTCATCAAATCTCATAATAGATCATAGATTCATAGCTCAAAACATGCATAAATAATCAACATTTTATGAAATCCCAACATACTTTATAATCAAATTTCATAATAAAAGATAACCAAAGATAATCCACTTGAAAATATGCAATTTACATAAAAACAAAGGTTGGGCACCATGGGTGAAAGGACCCAATGGTTGAAACCCACATACCTCAAACTTGGGGATTTCCTTGATAAAGATTTGAGTTAGAACTTGAAGATTGAATAAATTTCTTGAGATCCGGAGATGAGTTTGGGATACTTAAATTTGGATGAAATATTTGGCTAAGTGTTAAAGAGGGTTTTGGGAGTGCCTTGAGTGATATGGGGTTAAACATTAACTAAGTATAGGTATTTTTACATATAGGAGGGCTTAGCCCCAAGGACCCAAAGCCTTAGCCCAAAACAGTGAAAACTAAAAAAACAAATTACACATCTCTGTGCCCTTAACAGGTCGCACCTCGGGTGAGGATCAACACTGGATAAGAATTTTTTTGGAAAATGAAATTTGCTATGCTTGCTCTATAAATGATGTTATACCCATTTGCCACTTAAATTTTTCCTCTAATCACGAATATGAAGTCGAACTTTTGATATCACACGGATTTTGAGATACATGGAAATTATGATTATGGACATTTTCGAAGCTCATTTTCGGGCACTTTTTTGGGTGTTTCAGAAGAGACCCTAACAAACAAAAGTAAGACTAAACTAGCTATGACTTGAAATCCTAATGATTACTCTTTATAGGTAAAGGGATGGACTACTTACCAAGGTAATCCATACTTTACCTTATCGGAGCCCATCCTATTTCAGAGAAGTAACCCTCCCTTATGGGAACTCATCCCGTTTTGAGGTAGATTTTATGATAAAATGAACTAAATGGATCCACTAGTATAGAAAGGATAAAATATAATCTTATATTGGCACATAGTTTGAGGAAAGGAGTATGGACCGTTGAAGATAGTCCATGTCGACATCCAATCCATCGATACTAAGTCTTTCCCATGGAATACTTAAAATAATCATATACTTCAATCACAACATGAATAGCTTGTAAGACATGGCTTGAGTAGCTCATAAACATGTTTGATCTCTAATGGTAATTATAACTTGAATCATAATAGTAGATCAAAGTCATACATGAACCCTTGCTTTAACATGAATGGCCCACAAGAGGTAAAAATATTGAAATAAGGCTTAACTTGATACCTGGTAACATCATAGATACTTTTCATGAATTCAATACATACTTGAAAGCCCTTAATCATCATATGACTTGACATGTAAATAATGAAATAGATTATCAATAACTTGAGAATTCTTATCTTGATATTTTATCAAACACTTGGTGGGTTTATAATACTAGTTTAAAATTATTTAATTCGAGAGTGAAATAAGATGAGGAACAAATCAACCCACCAACATGTAGTAAAAAACCCATGTAGGGTACCTTGAAATCCATCATCAAATATTATAGTAGATCATAGTTTCATAGCTCAAAACATGCATAGTCTCAATAGACAAAATCAATTCAGTGTATAAGCTTGAAATACAAAGCTATGCATAATAAATCAATATTTCATAAAACCCCAACATAATTTATATTCATAATCCATAATAAGAGATACCCATAGATAATATAACTTGAAAATATACAATTTTCATAAAAAGGAAGATTGGGTTCCATGGGTGAGAAGACCAAATAGATGAAACCCATATACCTCAAACTTGGGTTTTCTCGAGTTTAGCTTGAAGAGAACATAGAGCTTGAAGGGGATCCTTGGGTAACAAAGTTAAGCTTGAAATCCCTAAAATTGCAGTGAGATTATTGGGTTAAGTGTTGGAGATGTTTTTGTGAGGGTTTTGAGTGATATAGAGTTGAAAAAAGGGATAAGTATGGGTGTTTATACGCATAAGTGAGCGTGGCTATAGGCATGGGGCTATTACCCCAATAGCTTTGGCTGAGATAGAAAAACCAAGGAAAACCTTATACTTGTCCGCATCCTTGGCGCAACATGGACCTATCGTATAGGCCACTTTTAACTGCTCCGCGCACCTGATGGCTGTAAAATCCGCATTATACCCATTTTCCACTCAATTTTGCTTGCTGATCAGGAATATAAAGTCAAATTTTTGATATCATGTATGGATTTTAAGATATATAGAAATTATGATTATGGGCATTTTGGAAGCACATATTTGGGGCATTTCAACATTCCCGCATGGGAACATTCGTCCCCAAATGTCAAAAGAACATACGTAAGAGAAGTAGTCTTGAAGATTTTAGCCCGACATGAATGCAACATGTATGTTTAAACATCATTTTCAAAAAGTCTCAATATGAATGCCAAAAATCACCATAAACTTATTACCATGAACATGAATGCATGCAAAATGACATATGGGAAGAAACTTAACACATGAAATCATAAATAGGACTTAATTTGCTATCTTTAGCTTGAATAGAGTGATCGAGGTACGTATATCACTTCTTCATGACCTCTCCGGCTCCCCAAGTGATGCTTTTGATATGTTGATTCCTCCAAAGAACCATAACGGGAGATACTTCCTTCTTTCCCAACCTCTTCACAGTTTATCCAAAATCTCCACTTGGACCTCCTCATAAGTCAAATTATCTTTTACAACACCCATAACCTCTAAGCGCGCTATAGCAGTTGGGTCACCAACGCATCTCCTCAACATAGACAAGTGGAAACCATATGAACCATATTCCTATCCATATGAAACTCTAATCCATAGACAACCTAACCAATTCTTCTCAAAACTCTAGAAGGACCCATAAATCTTGGGCTCAATTTTTCATTCCTTGCTAAACTGGTCTATACCCTTCATAGGTGAAACCTTCAAGTAAGCCCGATCACCAACCTTAAACTCAAGGTCTCTTCTTCTCACATCATAATATGACGTTTTCCCACTTTGAGCGGTCTTCAATCTTTTCGCTTATCAACCTTACCTTCTCAAAAACTTCCCAATCTGGTGCAATCAAAGCCATCTCACCCATGTTATCAAGGTACCTTCCCGTAGTCTCTATCCACACTCATGGAAATGGAAGGAATAGAATAGGATGATTCATGAGCCTCTTTTAAAATCAACTCCCTCAAGTCATCAACATTAGGCACACACAATCTACCATGGTACCTAAGGGTACCATCTCCCCCTTGGGAGAAAGTCTCCACTTTACCAATCTACCTAACCGGTGAACCTCTGTAGCCACCTCTTTGCCTCCATCCTCAACATGAACTAGACTACCCATGGATAGTCTACTTAGAGCATCGACCACAATATTAACTTTGCCGGTTTGGTAATGAACACTTATATCATAATCCTTAAAAATCTCTAACGACCTTCTTTGTCTAAAGTTAAGATCTTTTTGGGTGAACACAAATTTAAGACTCTTGTGGTACTTAAATGCATGAACATAAACCCCATACAAGTAGTGACGCCAAATTTTCAAAGCAAATATCATGGAAGCCAATTCAAGATCATGGGTGGGATAATTCTTCTCATGCACCTTAAGCTGCCTAGAGATATATGCTATTACCTTATAATTTTGCATCAAAACACACCCAATCCAATTTTTGAGGCATCATAATATACAATAATTCCTTCCAATCCTTCCAATAGAGCCAAGATAGGAGCTGAGACAAGCTTATCTTTCAAGGTTTGGGACCTCTTTCCTCATTCACCGGTCCACATGAATTTTGCATTCTTTTGGGTCAACTTTATCAAAGGGGAAGCAATAGAATATAACCCATTTATAATCCTCCGATAATAACCCACCAAACCCAAGAAACTCCTAATAGCTGATAGAGTCAAAGGTCTATGCCATTTTCTAATCACCTCTGTCTTCTTAGGATCCCCCTTAATGTTATCACCAGACACCACATGCCTTAGAAAAGCAATCTCTTTCAACCAAAGCATTAGTAAACCCAAAGGACATAACCACAAACTCAAAAGTGCCCATACCTACTCCGAAAAGCTATCTTGGGAATGTCACTCCCTCACTTTCACTCGGTGATACCCAGACTGAAGATCAATCTTAGAAAAGTGACTAGACCTTTGAAGTTGATCAAAAATGTCATCAATCCTTGGTAGCAGGTCCCTGTTCTTTATGGTAACACTATTAAGTTGTTGGTAACCAATGCACATTCTAAGAGAACTATCATTTTTCTTCATAAACAACACTGGTGCACCCTAAGGTGACATACTAGGCCTTATGAAACCCTTTGTCCAACAAATCCCTCAATTGCTTCTTTAACTCCTTCAATTTCACCGGAGCCATATGGTAAGGGGGAATAAAAATGGTTTGTGTATTTGGAAGAAGGTCTATACTAAAATCTATTTTCCTTTCGGGACAAACACCAAGAAGCTCACCGGGAAAGACATCAAGAAACTCATTAACTATCGGAACTAACTCAATAGGAAGGACTTTGGACTCAACATCCCTTACCCTCACAAGATAATAAAGGCAACCCTTAGAAATCAAATTTTGGGATTTAAGACAAGAAATGAATCTACACTTGACAACCACATCATGACTTTCTGACTCAAGGATGATCTCATTAGGGAATTAGAATTTAACTCTACAGGTCCTACAATCAATAGAAGCATAGTACATATGCAACCAATCCATTACAAGAATGACACCAAAATCCACCATATTTAATTCAACAAAATCACAAGGCAAGACTTTATGTAATATGACCACGGGACAATTTCTATAGACTCTTATAGCAAAAAGGGACTCACCAATGGGGGCAGACACTTCATAAGGTTCACACAACAATTCAGGACTAACATGAAGCTTTTTCACAACAAAACAAGTAATGAAAGAAAGAGTGGCACTTGGGTCAGTCAACGCATACACATCAAAATAAAAAAACCTTTAAAGTACCTATGAAGCATTACTCTAAGTCTAGTGACCCACAGAGAAGTATAGTTAAGAATGTAGATGATCATCCTTATAATCTATAGTAACCCATGGACAATGTCTCTACTCATGATCCTTTGCCCAAACTTAAAATACACATTCGAGCTAGCTAAACAATCTCTCAGATGACACTTTCCACACTTGTAACACGGAGGAGAAGCATGAACACCAAAACCCTTTCTTTCCTTTGAGCATATGGGCAATCAATAATCTTGTGTCCCATCTTGCCACACTAATAGCATGCACCCGTGTTCCTCCAACAGGTGCCACTATGGTTTCTCCCATATTTTTGTCACCTAGGGCGAGTCCTCCCACCATTGTCACATTCAATTTGGACCTTTCTCCTCCCTTCCTTTGAGTCCATCAGGTAATCTCACATTTTGTGACCAATACGACCATACTTGAAATAACCCTCAACTTCTGCCAAGCACCTCCCTTGATGTTTCTTTCCATACCTTTGGCAAGTGACAAAAGGGATCCTCTTCTTGTACTCAAGAACTGGTAGAATAGTAGAAGATGAGGCACCAGCAGCTCAGTACCTTGTAGCCTCACTCTCCCTTCTCTTATCCCTTAAAGTCTTAAGAGCACCCACTTGTTGATTGAGTTGAGCGGTTATAACCATGGCTAATAGTCATAGAGCATTATGAACCTCTGTATTAGACATATCACCATTGGGAACTTAACTTATAAGTGCGAGATAGTCACCGCCTTGCCCACCATTCTGAGTAGATTGAGACATATTTTAAAATGCAATGACAAAGAATCAAGAGTAAGTCTTAGAGGTCCTTAACTCTATTGCATGACATAGATTATGAAAAAGTGAAACATTTTCTAAAATGCCTCATAGCCTCCCATTAATCAACGCGGTGTATTGGACTCCAAGGACTACTTAAAACCTAGTGCTCTGATATCAAGTTTGTCACAACCCAAGCCTAGGGCCTAGACGTTATACGGCGAATGGAAACCCGAAGGGACCTAAGCAAGCCTCTTAGCATATCAATCACACATCCTTGGTCACAGAAGCAAAGTAAACAACAATAAGAGATATAAATAAAAAGGAAGCCGTTGATAATCATTAAAACACAAATAAGTCAAACTCAAGTATGAGTACAACATAATATCCAACAACACCTCTAACATAGAATAGAGCGTAGGCCAAGACACTTTTCGAGCTCACCCTTATAGCACAAAATTTTCAACATAAAGAAGTCTCAATATAACACTAGTGATAAAGATAGTGTCCTCGGACTTGAGGACTCACCAAAGCTTGCTTCAAATGATCGTACAAGCAATATGGAGGATATCAAATAGTGCTCCAGTCCCTACATGGTAATATCATGTAGGCATAGTATATGCCTTAGTACGTTTGAATGTAGAAAGTATGTTGGATGCAATGCAACAAGTCATAAGCCAATATAGTCAAAATCCATAACAATATACGATAGATAAGGGTTATCTCAATATGGAATGCATGATCAATGCTTGAAGTAAGACATACTTGTAAGTTATTCAACTTGCATAGAACATAATACATGTGTGGGAAGAGATCCTAACCGACAAAAGTAAGACCAACCGATCTACAACTTGGAATCTCGATGATTATCCTTATCAGTAAAGAGGTGGACTACTTGTAAAGGTAAACCATACTTTACCTTATAGGAGCCCATCCCATTTCGTAGTGGATTTAATGATAAATGCAATAAATAGATCCACTAGTATAGCAAAGGTAAATATAATCCTATGTTGGCACATATATGACACCCCATAACTTTATACTCTTGTGTATCCATGTTTCAAGCCTCAATTGGTTAGTTTGGTGGTGTACTATATTCATGGGAGACTCCTAGTACCTAAACAAGTTCAAGACTTACCTCTAAGTTGAGTTTTGGGTGTTGTTTGATATAATGTCAACTTTAAACTAGCATAACTCTTAGCATATCTGGAATTGGGTGTCCCACAATATTTCAAATGAACTCCCTCTTAGTTATCTTCAAAATGTACTTTGTTTCACCTCATTTCGATGTTGGATGAAGGAGTTAAGACCATTTTCGTGAGACCCTCCAGTGCAGTGAACCCCCACGTGCACCCATACGGGCAGTGTGGTCTTGTATGGCTCGTGTGAAGGGGTTAGGGCTATGTCCCCTGGATGTGTGGTGGGAAACAACATTTTCTTGTCTAAGTGATGTGGGACGGATCAGTACATGGTCCGCGTAATACTACACGGTCCTTGAAAGTGGACGTCAAAGTGACGAGACGTCAATTTTCCAAGTTTCCCAACTTCTATTTTTTCACTAAAGCACTTCACATAGGCACTCCATAGACCTATGAAGTTCCACAAAACTAGTGAAGTCTCCAGTGAAATGACACTTTGCCATTTTTTTCCATCCGTTCAATAATGGTATTTTCATAAATGGTAATATCCTAATTACCCTTTTTGACGTTTTAGGCTATTTTAACCTTCCTAGAAGACCTAAACTCTAATCTTAAGCACCCAATTTCATTAATCTCATTCAACCACACTCTCAAATCCTCTCAAGAGCCTCCATCAAGCTCCAATTCAAATTCAAGGAAACCTAAGAACAAGATTGGATTCCAAGATCATTTCCAAGCCTCCATTCTTTCTAGTCTCAATTCCAAGCAACTCTAGACCTAAGGTATGTGGTGTTGAACCATTGGGTCCTTATACCTATAGTGCCTAAACTATATTTTGATTAATATTGCATATCTAAAGTTTATTTTATATGTGGGTCTTGTATATTGAGACATTTACTACCCAATGACTGTAGTTCATGAAATTATGGTTGGTTTAGCATATTTTGAGCTTCAAATCTTAGATCTAATGTTGGAATTGATGAGGGGTTTTGATATGAAAGTCTTGGGGGTGTTGTAAGGTATTAATTAAAGGATTTACCACTGATTTTGTTGCATGATTTTATCTCTACATTACATACTCTTCACCCCAATACACACACCCAAGATGTTTGATAAAACATCCGGTCATGCTTTCCTGAGAAATTGAAGGTCCAAAGCATGAGATATGATATGAATGATGTTATGATGATAAAATGAGATTATTTACATGATTATCACTATGTGATGTGTTGCATTAGAGCTTATGATGAATCCTATATAAAGTGTTGCACTAGACCATGCCAATCCGGGGGGATAAGAGCCCGGGTAACCATGTGAGGGGTTAGTACTTCACCACCTAGATTGATTGGGGTGTGACCATTATCAACCAAGTTGGGGGTTTGTACTCGTCTACCATGTGAGAGGTACTTTACCACCAAGCATGATTAGGGTATGACCAACATCATCTATGTGAGGGATTTATACCTTGTCACCAAGGATGATTGGGGTGTGACCATCATCAACCAACCAACGTTGGAAAGCTAGTTTGGTCTCTTCTTGAAATATGATATTTTATACAAGTATGATTTACACAAGCATGTTTTACTCTAGCATTTATCGTACATGCCATATTACTATATTATGCCTATTGTCTATTGATATGCATTGTGGTTATGATGCCTATTTCTTGTTGCATTGCATCCCACATAATTAGTACATCAAACATACTAAAGCATACTCTTTTTTATATGATGTCACAATGTAGGAACCAGTGCTTGAGTTGATCCTCCTCTCCATGTGTTTAGGCGGTGCTATTCCAAGCTTTTGGTGAGTCCTCCTTTTTAGGGACCTTAGTCTATGTTGTAATTAACTATGTATTAAGATTCTTTTTACTTTATTGTTTACCTATGACTATCAGGGTGAGCCTGATTGTATGTTTTAGATCCCGCTGTTATCTATGTAGTAGCGGTGTTGTTGGACAGAGCTATGTATTTATGCCTTGAATTGATTCTAATATCTCTTGAATCTATGTTATGACAAGTCCTTCCTTAGCCCATTTTTACCGTATTTCTATTCTTCAAATGTTAGTTAATTGTTCCATGACCAAGGAAGTGTAATAATATGCTATGAGGCTTGTTTGGTGTTCCTTCGGGTTTCCCATTTACTGATCATGTGTAGTCCTGAGGCTTGGGTCGTGACAAAGACGGTATCGTAACACTAGGTTGATAGATCCTTGTAGTCTAACACAGCGCATCAATTAGAGTCCTCTTCATGGTTGTGAAGCACGCCATGACTATGGATAGGAGGCTATGAGGCATTGTAGGAAATGTTTCCCTTCTTTATATCCTAAGTCATGCTACAGAGTGGTGGTAAGTATTTCCCCCTAATGATTGTTCTTTGCTATGCTAGATCTTGCTGAATACTAGAGGAAGACTGGCCCCAAATCCTGAGGAATAACCTACCAATGGTGAATTCTGACATTCTCTTACTATGCTTGCCCATATGGTGGCCAACCAAGTCCAACAAGGGGCCCAAGCCCCTCATGCTACTACCATGGGATCTAGGGTAAGGGACTTCCTGAGGATGTATCCTCTGATTTTCCATGGGTCAAAGGTGGATAAAGATTGACAAGAATTTATCAATGAAATCTACAAAATCTTGTCTATCATGGGTATTTGACCAAATGAAAAGGCAGAGTTGATTGCATACCAACTCAAGGGGGTGGCTCAAATTTAGTTTGATCAATGGAAGGGTGAGAAGGGTAATGTCCATGTGGTGCTTTAGGAGGAATTCAAATTGGCCTTCCTTAATCAATTCTTCCCTCTTGAGCTTAGGAAAGCAAAGTTGGTTGAGTTTATGAACTTGAAACAAGGTGGCATGAGTGTGAGGGAGTATGCCCTCAAATATAATCAACTTTCAAAGTATTCTCCTCACTTGGTGGTCGATCTTTGGTCAAGGATGAATAAGTTTGTTATGGGGGTTTCTGCTTTGGTAAGTGAAGAATGCTGATCTGCTTTACTTATTACTAATATGGACTTGCCTAGGTTGATGACGTATGTTAAGTAAATAGAAGAAGAGAAGTGGACAAAGAGGATGGGCCATGAGGCCCAGAGGTCCCGATTTGGGGGTAAGTTCCAAAGAGGTGCTAGATTTCACCAAGGCCAAGGGTTGTCCCATACTACTAATAAGGGATTTCCGAATGACCTCCCTAGGACTCAAGGAAGGGGTAGAGTGGCTACTATAGAGGTGTGTCCTAAATGTTGAAAGAAGCATGGAGGTCCATGGTTGAAAGGGTCTAATGCATGATTTGAATATGGGGAACTTGGGCACAAGAAGGTAGATTGTCCTAGAAGTTGTGGTAAGGCCGGGGGTACAAATGCAATTAAATTGGGTAGAGGTGTCCCTCAAGGTGGTGCCCCAAGGCATAACCGATTTTATGCTCTATATGGGAGGCAAGCGGTTGGTGAGGTACCGGACGTTGTTACTGGTACGTTAAAAATCTTTGATCTTGATGTATATGATTTGATTGATCTGGGTTCTACCCTATCCTTTATTACCCCTTTGGTTGCTAGAAAGTTCCATGTTAAGTTTGAGTTGTTGCATAAGTCTTATGAGGTGTCTACTCCTATAGGTGCATTAATTATTGCAAGGAAAGTGTACAAAAATTGTCGGATTTGCATCTTACATAAAATCTTACCTTGTGATCTTGTTGAATTAGATATGGTTGATTTTGATATTATTCTTCGGAATGATTGGTTGCATCCATACTATGCTTCTATTGATTGTAGAAACCCTAGGGTCAAGTTTCACTTCCCAAATGAACCTGCACTCGAGTGGGAAAGTCATAACATGGTTGTAAAAGGTAGATTCATTTCATATATTAAAGCCCATAGGTTAATTTCCAAGGGGTATATGTATCATCTTGTGAGAGTCAAAGATGTGGAGTCCAAAGTCCCTTCTATAGAGTCGGTTTCGATTTTAAATGATTTTTTTGATGTCTTCCTGAATGACCTTCCTAGTGTCCCTCTCAAAATAGAGATAGATTTTGGCGTAGATCTCCTTCTTGAAACTCAACCTATCTCCATTCCCCCTTATCGCATGGTACCGGTGGAGTTGAAGGACTTAAAGGAGCAAATGAAAAATTTGTTGGAGAAGGGATTTATTAGGCCTAGGCAATCACCTTGGGGTGCATCAGTGTTGTTCATCAAGGACAAGGATAGGTCACGTAGAATGTGCATTGACTATTGATAACTCAATAGGGTTACTATAAAGAATAGGTACCTTTTTCCAAGGATTGATGACTTATTTGACCAATTGCAGGGTCTAGCTTTTTCTATAAGATTGATCTTCAGTCCGAGTATTGCCAAGTGAAGGTGAGGAAGTGTGATATTCCCAAGATAGCCTTCTGGACTAGATATGGGCATTAAGTTCGTGCTGATGTCTTTTGGGTTAACCAATGCACTGGCCATCTTTTCAGACATAATGAATAGGGTTTTCAAACCCTACCTTGAATCCTTTGTTGAGGTCTTCATTGACGATACTTTGATCTATTCACATAGTAGGGAGGAGCATATGCGACATTTGAGGTTTGTGTTGCAAAGATTGCGGGAAGAGAAATTGTATGCTAAATATGAAAAGTGTGAATTTTGGTTAAAGAAGGTTGCATTCTTGGGTCATGTGGTGTCAAGGGATGGTATAAAAGTGGATCCTAAGAAAACCAACATGATTAGGAATTGGCCTAGACCAGTGACCCTGTCAGATATTAGGATCTTCTTGGGCCTTACCGGTTACTATTGAAGATTTGTGGATGGGCTCTCCTCTATTGCTTCCCCTATGACAAAATTGACTCAAAAGAAGCTTAAGTTTGTGTGGTACGATGAATGTGAGGAAACCTTCCAAACATTGAAACATAGACTTGTGTCTGCTCCTATATTGTCACTACCGGATGGGCTTGAGGGTTTTATCGTGTATTGTGATGCACCTAGGGTTGGTTTGGGTTGTGTCATTATGCAACATGATAAGGTTATAGCCTATGCTTCTAGGCAACTCAAAGTGCATGAAAAGAACTACCCTACCCATGATCTTGAATTGGCCGCCGTGGTATTTGCATTAACGATTTGGCATCATTACTTATATGGGGTGCATATTGATGTCTTCACTGATCATAAGAATCTCCAATATGTATTCATTATAAAAGATCTCAACTTGAGGCAAATAAGGTGGCTAGAACTTGTTAAGGACTATGACATGAGTGTGCAGTACCACTCGGGTAAGGCAAATGTTGTGGCGAATGCGTAGAGTCGGGTGTATATGGGTATCCTAGCTTATGTGGATAGTGGTGATAGGGAGATGGCTAGGGAGGTGCATAGATTGGCTAGGCTGGGGAGGGGTTGGAATATCTAGGTAGTGGTGGTGTTGTGGTTGATGGTTCTAAATCTTCATTAGTTGATGAGGTAATAGAAAAACAAGATCTAGACTCCTCCTTGCTTGAGTTAAAGGCTTTGGTGAAAGATGGCAAGATAGAGGTTTTCTTCCAAGGGGGAGATGGGGCCCTTAGATACCAAGGTAGGTTGTGTGTGCCTTGTGTTGATGGTTTGAGGGGGAGAATTCTTGATGAAGCCCATAATTCCTCTTATTTTATCCACCCTGGTTCTACCAAAATATATAGAGACTTGAGGGATGTGTATTAGTGGGGAGGCATGAAGGGGGGGACATTGCCAAATTCATTTCCGGTTGCCATTGTTGTTAACAAGTCAAAGCCAAACATCAAAAGTTGGGTGGCCTAACCCTAGATATAAAGATTCCTACTTGGAAGTGGGAGAGTATTTATATGGATTTTTTGGTTGGATTACCCAAGACTAGAAAAAGTTTTGATTCCATATAGGTAGTGGTTGATAGGATGACGAAATCAACTCATTTTCTATCGGTTAAGTCCACGTACGGGGCCGAAGAGTATGCAAGGTTGTACATCCATGAGTTAGAGAGGTTACTGGGGTTTCTTTATCCATTATATTAGATTGGAGTACGTAATTCACTTTATACTTCTGGAGGTCTTTTCAAACAAGCATTGGTATAATAGTTCACCATAGTACGACCTTTCATCCCCAAATGGATGGCGAAGCCAAAAGAACCATTCAATCCCTTGAAGATAAGCTTAGGGCATGTGTATTGGAGTTGTGAGGTAGTTGGGATAACCATCTTACTTTGATTGAATTCCCATACAATAATAGCTATAACTCTAGCATCAGTGGCCCCTTTTGAGGCTCTTTCTAGGAGGAGATGTAGATCACCCATCGGTTGGTTAGAGGTTGGAGAGGCTGCCTTATTGGGACTAGATCTAGTTATGGATGCTTTTGAGAAAGTTAGGATGATTAGGGATAGGTGAAGAACAGCCCAAAGTCGTCAAAAGTCTTATGTCGATGTGACAAGAAGATACCTTGAATTCAAAGTGGGTGATTGGGTTTGTTTGAAGGTTTCTCTAATGAAAGGTATGGCCCATTTTGATATAATTTTGAAATTGAGTCCTAGGTATGTTGGTCCTTATGAAGTCTTGAAGAGGGTTGGCAAGGTAGCTTATGAGTTAAAGTTGCCTAGTGAAATGAACTTGGTTCATTCGGTGTTCCATATCTCTATGTTGAGGAAATGTATGGGTAACCCTAATTCCATTGTGCCTCTTGAGGTAGTGGGTGTTATTGTGGATAACTTGACTTATGAGGAGGTCCCGGTCCAAATTCTAGATAGGCAAGTAAAGAGATTGAGAAACAAGGAGGTGACATCCGTTAAGGTCCTTTGGAGGAACAACAAATCAAAAGCACTACATGCGAGGCTGAAGTGGATATGCAAAAATGATACCCTTATCTTTTCCACTCCACTCAAGACTAAAGTACTAATCCTAAGTCCCCTATGCGATTTTAAGTCTTAATTTCTGGGCTTAAGCCATGCCATGCATTCATGTTTATATGGGCAAGGTTTTAAGGTAAATTTTGATTTTCATGTTGAGACTTCTTTCAAAAATCATGTCTAGATACATTTGTTGCATCCATATTAGGCTAAAATTCTTCATGGTTACCCTCCTTGTGTACAATTCTTTTACATTTGGGGATAAATGTTCCCAAGAGGGAGATATTCTGACACCCCATAACATTATGCTCTTGTGTATCCATGTCTCAAGCCTCATTTGGTTAGGTTGGGGGTGTACTAAATTCATGGAAGACTCCTAGTACCTAAAAGAGTTCAAGGCTTACCTCCAAGTTGAGTTTTGGGTGTTGTTTCATATAAGGGTCAATTTTAAACAGGCATAACTCTTAGAATATTTGGAAGTGGGTGGACCACAACATGTTAAATGAAATCCCTCTGAGTTATCTTCGCAATGCACTTTGTTTCACCTCATTCCAACGTCTGATGAAGGAGTTATGACCATATTTGTGAGACCCTCCAATGCAGTGAACCCCCACTGGCACCCATACGGGCAGTGTGGTCTTGTATGGCTCGTGTGAAGGGGTAAGGGCTGTGTCACATGGAAGTGTGGTGGGCAACAACATTTTCTTGTCTAAGTGAGATGGGATGTACCAGTACATGGTACGCGTAATACTACACGGTCCTTGAAAGTGGACGTCAAAGTGATAAGACATCAATTTTCAAAGTTTCCCAACGTCTGTTTTTACACTAAGGAGCTTCACACGGGCACTCCACAAGACCCGTGGAGTGCCAATAGCCAGTGAAGTCTCTAGTGAGACAACTCTTTACCATTTTTTCCATCTGTTCACTAATGGTATTTTCGTAAATGCTAATTATCGTAATGACCCTTTTTGACTTTTTAGACTATTTTAACATTCCTGGAAGACCTAAAATCTAATCTTAAGCCCCCAATTTCATTACTCTCATCTCAATCACACTCTCAAATCCTCCCAAGAGCCTCCATCAAGCTCCAACTCAATTTCAAGGAAATCTAAGAGTAAGATTCGATTCCAAGATCATTTCCAAGCCTCTATTCTTCCCAATCTCAATTCCAAGCAACTCCAGACCAAGGTATGTGGTGTTGAACCATTGGGTCCTTTCATCTATGGTTCCTAAACCCTCTATTGATTAATATTGCATGATTTAAAGTTGATTTTACATGTGGGTCTTGTATATTGAGAAATTTACTACACAATGAATTTAGTTCATGAAATTATGGTTGTTTTAGCAAATTTTGAGCTTCAAATCTTGGATCTAATTTTGGAATTGATGAGGAGTTTTGATATGAATGTCTTAGGTGTGTTGCAAGGTATTAATTAAAGGATTTACAACTGATTTATTTGCATGACTTTATTTATAAATTGCATGCTCTTTTACCCCATTACACAACCTCAAGGTGTTTAATAAAAAGCCCGGTCATGCTTTCTTGAGAAATTAAAGGTCCAAAGCATGAGATATGATATGAATGACGTTATGATGATGAAATGAGCTTATTTACATGATTATTCCTACATGAGGTGTTACATTAGAGCTTATGATAAATCCTATATAAGGTGTTGCACTAGACCATGCCCAATCCGGGGGAGGGGGGGCATAACCATATGAGGGGTTAGTACTTCACCACCTAGGATGATTGGGGTGTGACCATCATCAACCGAGTTGGGGGTTTGTACTCATCAACCATGTGAGGGGCTTATACTTTACCACCTAGGATAATTGGGGTTCGACCAACATCAACCGTGTGAAGGGTTTATACCTTGCCTACCTAGGATGATTGGGGTGTGACCATCATCAACTAACCAAGGTTGGAAAGGTAGTTTGGTCTCTTCTTCATATATGATATTTTATATGAGCATGATTTACTCAAGCATGTTTTAATCTAGCATTGATCATACATGCCATATTACTATATTTTTCCTATTGTCTATTGATACGTATTTTGGTTATGATGCATATTCCTTGTTATATTGCATCCCGCATACTTAGTACATTCAAACATACTAACGCATACTTTTGCCTATATGATGTCACCATGTAAGAACCGCTGCTCGAGTTGATCCTCCTCCTCCATGTGGTTAGGCGGTTGTATGTCTTAGGCCTCGTCGTTATCTATGTAGTAGAGGTGTTGTTGGACAGAGTTATGTGTTTATGCCATGAGTTGATTCTAATATCTTTGACTCTATGTTATGACAAGTCCTCCCTTAGCCCCTTTGTCCCTTATTTCTATTCTTCAAATGTCATTTAATTATTCTGCGTCCAAGGATGTGTAATGATATGCTATGAGGCTTATTTGGGGTTCTTTCGGATTCCCCATTCGTCGGTCATCTCTAGGCCCAAGGCTTGGGTGGTGACAACATAGTTCAAGGAAAGGAGTACGGAGCCTTGAAGATAGCCCATCCTGACATCCAATCCATCGATGCTAAGTCTAATCCCACTAAATACTTGAAATAGTCATACTATAATCATAACATGAATAACTTGTATGACATGACTTGAGTAGCTCATAAACATGCTTGACCTCTAATGGTGAGCCTAACTTGAAACATGAGATTAGATTATAATCATACATAAACCCTTACTTTAACATAAATGGCCCACAAGAGGTAAAAAACTTAAAATATGACTTAACCTGATACTTGGTAACATCATAGATACTTTGCATGAATTCAATACATACTTGAATGCCCTTAATCATCAAATACTTGACATTTTATCAAATACTTGGTGGGTTCATGATACTAGTTCAAAATCATGCAATTTGAGAGTAAAAAAAGATGAGAAAACTTAATGCAAATCAACCCACCAACATATAGTAAAACTCCCCTGTAGGGTACCATGAAATCAATCATGATAGTCTCAATTCACAAAATCAATTCACAGTATAAGCTTGAAGTAGATAGCTATGTATAATCAATCAACATTTCATAAAAGCCGAACATAATTTATATTCATAATCCATAACAATAGACAACGATAGATAATACAACTTGAAAACATGTAATTTTTCATAAAAAGGAAGATTGGGCTTCATGGATAATAGGACCCAATGGATCAAACCCACATACCTCAAATTTGGGTTTTATTGAGTTTAGCTTGGAGAGAACTCAGAGCTTGAAGAGAATCCTCGGGTTACAAAGTTAAGCTTGAAATCCTTGAAATTGGAGTGAGATATTTGGTTAAGTCTTAGAGAGGTTTTTGTGAGGGTTTTGAGTGATATAGAGTTGAAAAATAGCTAAGTATGAGTATTTCACGCATAAGTAGGCATGATGCTATAACCCCAATGCCCTTGGCGAGATAGTAAAACCAAGGAAAAACTTACACTGGTTTGCTTTCTTGGTGCAACGCAAACTGATTGCGCAGTCCACTTTTGTACTATTCAGCACACCTGACGCATCGCGGCCAACACGTGAATGCTCTTTGGAAATCATAAATTAGTGAAATTTATTTTTTGCTATGGGTCCTCTAAAGTCAGAGTTATAACCATTTTCCACTCAATGTTTCCCCTTGATCGAGAATATAAAGTCAGATTATGGCATTTTTGAAGCAATTTTTTGGGACATTTTAGTGGATGTCAAGACACCCTAAATGAGGTTTTTTGCTGCATTATTAGTGGATTGATTTGTATTGAGTTTACTCATCTTGTTTAAACTCTTGAATTGCATTATTTTGCACAAGTACCATGGACTCACCATGTATTTTATAAAATTACATGAGATGAATTCTCAAGTATCTATTCATGAAAAGTATCTATGATTTTACAAGTATCAAGTTGAGCCCCATTTCAAGAGTTTTACCTCTTGTGAGCCATTCATGTTAAACTAAAGGGATCATGGATGATTATTGTCTACTCTCATGTTCAAGTTAAGCTCACTACTAGGGGTCCAACATGTTTATAAGCTACTCAAGTCATGTTATCATATCTCTTATAAGTTATTCATATTACGATTAAAGTATGACTATTTCAAGTATTCCATTGGATTTTACTCAGCACCGATTGACGCTTAACATAGGGGTTTGATACAAGTGGTCCTTACATAAAATCTTTAGTCTCTAAACTATGTGCCTCTATAGGATGATATATTATGCCTTGGCTATACTAGTGGATCCATCTAGTTCATTTTATCATGTTTGGTATGTCTTGGCATGTAAACTATATTTTTAGGGGGTGTCATGCCTGGTCACCTGAACCGAGGGGGTGTTAGGCCTCAGAGTCCAAGTTTTAGCTTATTCGTCTATGTCGATTGAGGTCTCTTCCCACATATGTATGATATATTATGCAAGTTAAATGACTGGCAAACATATTTTGTTACAAGCATTGATCATACACGCCATATTGAGATTATATATCCATTGATTATGATTATGCATTTTGAATATATTGGCTTATGTCTTTGTTGCATTGCACCTCGCATACTTAGTACATTCAAACGTACTAACGCATACTTTATCGCTACATGATACTACCATGTAGGGACCAGAGCTTCTTTTAATCCTCTTCCTCCACGTGGCCAGTTTGGTACTTTAGGAAAAACATTGATGAGTCATCAACTCTGAGGATAATATCTAAGTTACTCTTGCTATGTTGAGACTTCTTTATGTTGAACACTTGTTATCATGACGGTGAGCTCGGGAAGTGTTTTGGCCCCCGCTCCATTCTAATTTAGAGGTGTTGTTGGATACCATGACTTATATATGTTATGCGCTTGACTCTTTTATGCTTTATGAATATAAAAAATTTCCCTTAGTCCTGCTTCCCTTTTTAATTATATTATTTGTTGATGCTTATTTTGCTTCCATGTTCAAGGATGTGTGAATAATATACTAAGAGGCTTATTTCGGGTACTTTCGGGTTCTTATTCGTCTTATCACGTGTAGGCGCTAGGCTTGGGTCCTAGCAAATACAAAGATCAACAACTAATTACAAAGGTCTCAACCACCCAAATGCATCAGAACCAGTAACCCAACTTTAATTTAAAAAGTGGAAAATAGAACTCAACCTCAAACCATAAATATGGCCCAGTAAGTGCCTTGGTCTAGATTGGGCCCTCAAACCATACCTAGATAGGTCATCAGGCAATACTCTAGACTAGACATAGGGCAGGCAGCACCTTAGACTAAATAATAGGGCATGATGAACTCAAGCGATACCTAGGATTAGTCTTCGGGGCATGAAATACCGTAGAATGGACACCAGGGCAAGATAGCAGACTATGCCTAGACTGAACAACAAGCAATACCTCAAGCACATAATCAAGAGTACATATGGCATATGTTCCCAGAATATTGCATATCTCTCAGTATTCAGCAACCCAATAGGCCTATAAACAATCAAAAAAATATATATACCAATAGGAGTAATATAAGGTTGTGTCTAATCATCAACAAGTTCTTCCCCACTTAAGACAGGGCAATTATCTAGACTATTTGTAACCCATCAAATTGACAAGTATAACCTATATCCTTAATAACAATAGACAACCTAGCAGGCCTCCAAGGTTATAGCATGTATCCTCCAGGTAGAACTATAATCCAAGCATCCGGTAACCCAAAAATAATGACCATCACTCTAACAGATAAAAGCAATAGATTACAAAGGCAACACTGTGCCAGCCCCATTGGTAAAATATAGTCCCCAAAAACAAGATAGTAGTCTCAAGGACTGATTCATACCGACAATATCTTAACCACACAGATAACACTATGAGATATGGCTCACATTCTTTAATAGGATCCCATTATAATTTATACGACACTTGAGGCAATATTATGGTATAGTTGATGGACTAAGTTTTTCATATGAATGGTGGTAATTTGAGTTGGGTCGATAGGTGATGCAATGTCCCACATGTTTCAATATGTACGAGTCCACATTAAGTTGGATAATAGCAAATAAAAATTGGGATAACAAGGTTCTATTTGAGTTGAAATTTTAAAGTGAGATATTAAGATACAACACAGGGGATCAAGGATTTGGAAAACAAAGTAAAATTAATAAGTTGCTTGCTTGACTAAATTAAGCTAGTAGGGGACATGTAGGAGCATCACCTACTTGGACTTCCTGACCAACTTAATGACAGCTCCAGTTGGATTTTCTATCTTAGCTAAATAGATTTAATGGGGGAAATAGGTGCATCACCTAGTTTGACATTTGAGAATCTTAAAAAATGGTTAAGTAGGTACATCACCTACGTAGCAATTTGTTGCTAATAATGACCAGAATAGAGATGATGGAATGTCCATGTTATAGGGTCATATTTACTTTATTTTCTCTCTTCATTATTGCATCAAAAATCATCATTCACCCCATGATTCTCCCCTTCTCTCAAAGCTTATAACAACCACCTCAAAATACTCCTAGGGTGCTTGGACATACACTCTTCATTTCTTGCCAAGTTATTTAGAAATCATATAGGTCTAGCTTGATTTTTCCATAAAATATTATAATATCATGGCAGTCATGTTTAAAATATGGGGTATACATTTCCCAAAGTTAACTAACCAACTCTTCTTTGTTACAAGGAGAATTTTCTCTTCTTGTTTGGCTTAAGTGGGAAAATAAGATTACTCTTTTGAAGGAGTACAAGTTAAGAGAGCAAGTTTTCAGAAATTAAGGTAAGATACTACCCCTAATTCATTTCTCTACTTATGTGTATGTTTGAATGGAGAATTTATACACATCATTGTTAGGAACTCAAACAAAGGTGATCAGAAGTGCTAATAATATTTTCTAATTGTACTAAATGACTTTGAGGCTGTTTAGGATTTGCATAGATTTGTTGTTTTTGGGATGCAATGGAGGACCTCATGCAAGTGTTGATGGGAGTTATAATGAAGCATGAAGTGATTAGCTATTTTGTCTAACTTTTTTCCAAATCCTATGAAGTATACAGTGGGGCTGTTTAATGGTTGTTTTATGTGTAATGTTTACAGTGGTAGCTCGAGGTAATTTTTGCAAAAGGGTGTGTGAACTTACATTGATATATAAAAAGAGGGTGTGTTAATTCCCCATTAGTGTAATTGTAGTGTGGACTTACTGTTCTTTAAGTATTTAGCTACTATTTTATGAAGCCTACGATGTAATTATTGCTAACATTAGTTTAGTTATGAACTATATTATAGAAATAACTCCATAAAAGGAGGCCAAAATGTGGTAGTGTTGTTGGTCTAGAAATAAGTTATTTAAGGCTATCCAATTCTATATTCTTTAGCATGAAATCTAATACTCATGTTACTATCCACCAATGAGCTCCCCTAGTGCTATTAAAGTAGTGGCTACGTTGTTTATTAGTAAATCTTCAATTTTAATCTTCCAAGCACTAGCATTATGAGTCTACCTTGATTCGTGAAGCCAATCATGTTATTTAAACCCCTAAGTAGTACATTAATGTTATACTTGATTCCTATATTATTGTACTACCTTAGGTGACTATTGTCATGTCTTATATTACTGTACATAGTTCCAAACCATAAAAACATCATGACTACAATGTAACAATCCCAAAATATTAAGGAATAACTTGAATAGTGTTCATACTATGGGTGACAGCCCCGGTGCAAAAGCCTAGCATAAGTTGATCTCACTTGGTTCATAAGGGTGTTTGCCCTAGGTCAAGAGCCTTGCATGGATCAATCCCAATTGGTACATTTATGATAACAACATCCCAGGGGTTAACATACCTATCATGGATCATCCTCTTTTACCACTGATCAGTTGGTAATGTATATTACATGCCTATGGGAATATAAAACACAAAAGAGTAAAGAAAAGAATGTAGTATACATGTTTCCACAAGTATAACTGCAGTGGTCTTTTATTAAGATTTGTGCATTTATATATTGCTTTTGATTTCACTTGAGTTCTTATTTTACATATGCTATTTCCTTATATTTAGTACATTATTTTGTACTGATGTCCCTTTTGGGGAATGCTGTAATTAGTATTGTAGGTACAGGTACTCAAGCTACTAGAACTCTGATGAAGGCACACCTAACACTCAAATACTTTTGGTGAGTTCTATGTTGGTTCAGGGCTTTACTAGGTCTCCCCATATGCATTTTCATATTGTATATAGTTCAAAGTAAGGCATGGCTTGTCCCTATCTATGATATCTTGTAGAGGCTTTATAGACTTATTATATTTAAGTGGATTTGCACATTTTCCCTAAAAAATTGTGGACTAAATTGCCAAGTATACTATGTAAGTTTTGGTACTACCTATTTTGGTCTTTTATCTCTATTGTCAAAAGGAAATTGTCACTTCTTTATAGTTGTCACAGTCACATGCATAGTAAGCACATATTATATGTTGGTTCTCTCGAGCCTTGGGGGCATCGAGTGTTTGTCCGTCTTTATAGATATGGAGGCATGACAAAAGTGTTATCAGAGTAGGTCATCCTAGGTAGTCTAAAAGTCATGTATATTTAGAGTATGAGTGCGTTGTGCATGATATCTATTAGTGTGTTGTGCATGATATCTATAAGCATGAGGCTACATGACATATAGGAGTTACCTCTTTCATTTCATTTCTTAGATCATGCCATAGAGCCATTATCGTAGGAGAATTATTTCTAACCCCTAAATTGTTTGCTTTATATATAGTAGAAGATGGCTTTCATAAGGAGAAGAAATACAGGTTAGCAAAGAGATTTCTATGACGGGACCAACTAATCACGAGCTAGACCTAATCAATGTGAGATTTTAGATAAGTCTTTGTCACAAAGTTCCCTGACTCCTCCACTTATGGAAGATCTAATGAGGGTAGTAGCACCTCAAGAGCCTCCTACTAATGTTACTGAGCATGATTTGAGGAATGCAGTCCAATTATGGACTTATATAGTTGTTGGTCAAGGTCAAAGGCAAGAAGATCCAATTGTAGACAGCAGTGGTGTAAATAAGGTAGCTAGTACACAGATATGCGACTTCGTTAATTTAGATCATCCTTCATTCACTTGGTCAGATCCTAATGAAGATCCACAAGACTTTATTGATAAAATTCAATGGACCTGTGTTGTACATATAGGTGCTATAGAAGCTATTGTGCTAGCAACATAGAGATTAAAGGGTGTGGCTATACTTTGGGATGAATCCTGAAAGCAAGCTAGGCGTAGATACACCTCCAACTATTTGGAAAGAGTTCAAAAAGGCATTTCTTGACCACTACATGCAATTGGAGATTCGAGAGCCTCCCGTAGATCAATTCATAAATATATATCAACGAGGTATGCACATGATAGAGTACAGTCTCTAATTTAATTGCTTGGCCAGGTATGTTCCTAATGTGGGTGCTACTATAGAGGATCTAGTTTATTAATACATCGATATATTAGATTCTTATTTGGTTAGATATTATACCATTGCTTTCTTGAATAAATAGATGAATATAGAAAGGATGCAATCTTTTGCACAAAAGTTAGATAATAAAAGGCAAAGAAGAAGGATGCAAGAGTTCAAAAGAGCACAATCCAAGAAGGAGAGATTGACGGGGCAGTTTACCCCATTCCAAGATGAGTTTAGGCCTCGATTTTCTAGTAGACTTCCCAGGCCATTATTTTACTACTCTACATCTAGTGCACCACCTCAATATCAAGGGTTTAGGGGAAATTAATTTTGGCAACAAGGTTATCCAAGGTTGAAAAATAGTAGAGCACCAAGAGCGATGGGGTATGAGCCAATCAAGACCTCCTTGATAGCCTTGTAAGCAATGCAGATGGACTTATCTAGGTGCATGCTAGTTTGGGACATATGTTTATTTTTGGTGTAGTACACCAAATCATATGATGAGCAATATCCCTCAAAGTGATATGAGTGGTATGGCCAAAACTAATGAAATAGCTGTTGTGTTAGACCCCGTAAGTTAGAACACGTAAGTCCTTAATTGGTTCGATTTGGAAAAGTTTGGGACCAAATGTAAATTTTATTCTAAGTCTAGTCCTCAATATTAAATTGTTATGGGGTCATGTGTGTGGATATTTCTAATTGGTCCATGTGGGGGACTTGTGCATATATATATATATATGTGAGCTCATCTCTTGTTCAAGAGAGATTTCTACTCTTAGAAAAAAAATTAGGAGCAAAGGAAAGCAAGCTCTCGGCTTGCTACAGTAAGTAAAAAAATTGCATTTTTTTGTGTTTTCGATTATTTGACACTTCAATCTTAGTTTATTGGGTCTCGTAAGTGGCGTGGTGGTGTTAGTTAGTCAAAGAAGTGCTTGGTTCGATGGATATGAAGATTTAGGTCTAGTAAGGGACTTGAAATGTATGTTAATTTCTAGCTTCATTTATGTTAATGAAAGATTGTGGGGGTGTTAGGGATGTGTTGAATTGAAGGTAAAAGATGATAAAAGGGTTGGTTGTTAGTTTGAGTTGTGAATTTCAAATTTGGGGTTGGAATTGAGGACAAGTTTGCATATGAAGATATATTGTTTTATAGTCATGTGTTT
>JAOTQJ010065724.1:0-13490 GCA_025642045.1 Solanum sejunctum | reverse complement strand
ACTATATATTTAATTGCTATTTGAATAAATAGATTAATTTAAGACTTATTTAAAAGTGTAACGAGTTTAATGATAAAAATTTACAAATATCAAACTAATTAAATTTACATCTTAAATCTTTTTTTTTTCCATGATAATGCACCTTACTCTTGAAATCTTGAATATTTTCTTTCGGGATAGAGAATATTGTAAAAAGTTTGGGGAGGGGAGAATTTCACAATAATTTCTAATTTTTCAATTTTCACATAGCTAATTTAAAAGATGGAAAAGGGCCTAAAATATCTTCAAACTATTGAAAATGACATAAATGCTCTCAATCCATGTATTGGGTCTAAAATGCTCATGTTATCAAAAAAAAATGTTATTGAAGGGCATTTTTGGACCCGAAGGTGGATGACAAAGGCATTTTAGGCTCAATAGATGGATGAGAGATATTTTTGTACCATTTTCAGTTCAGGGGCATTTTAAACACTTATCCGTTAAAAAAAATGATCACTTTAATTTTTAATTTGTCACACCATTATTAAATCACATTTTCCTTAACAGAAACGGAAGGGTCATATAATTTTACTCGAGTATGGAATAAATCAAAGTCATTAAATATATATTTTCAATAAAATAATTATTCAACTCTGCTTAGCTGTAAAAAAAAACAAGTTGAAAATGATGCTTATATGGGCTGAATTTACAGTAACTTTGGCGGTCCTATATTTTTAAATCATTCTGTAGACGATAAAATTCGTCGAGAAATAATAATCAAGAACGAAATACTGCAACAATTGTGGTAATTAATTTAATCTCTATAAATCCTCTGATTCGACTTTTCAAGTGTAAATTCAAGGGTTCTTGAACTTAATCTTGAATTTGAGATTTGTTCTTGAACTTTGAATTTGTTGTTTATCTTGATCTTTAATTTTGAATTAGTTTGTCATGCCCCGAGAGAGTATCCTTGGCATGACTGTCACTCAGAGACTATTACTAATCCTCGAGTGAACCACTTGGCTCATCATCACCTCAGACTCAACAATGGAAGAACACTCAATTAAAAGTCAAGAAATAAATTAACTGACTAAATATTCTCATAGATAAATGTTTCCAATAAACAAAGTTTAGAAAATAAAGACAGTCATCAACCTCTACTCAATGTCTATGAAGCCTCTACCTTTAACAACTAGATGGTACCATGATAGGTCATGACTACCAAACTCAAGGAAAATAAAATACTTAGTGGAAGTAAAAGGGCCCCTCAAAAGGCAAGGAGGTCTCACCAACTCTGGAAGCACAGATCTGAACTTGAACGGTGTGTCTGCTGAAGCCTTTTAATACCTGTCTCTACATCATAAAATGATGCAATCCAAATGGACAGCGGTACATGACATATACTTATATGTAAAATGACTGATGGAAAAGGACATAATCAAATCAAGCAACTCAATTCAAAATTTCTTCAATTCAACTCAGTAAAACATGCAAGTTTAAGAACGCAATTATGATTTGAAAATAACTCAATAATATGAAACTCAGTCAAATTAAATATGTAAAATTAGGGAGTTTCTCTAACCGACAGACATTCCACCATCCTCTTTGATGGTGCACAATGAAGATGGCGTTGTTGCTCGCCCATCTATTACTTACCAAGGTAAGGATATCAACATCAACATCATGGATCATGATTCCATCATGCCTATCCGTCTATTTGGTACAGGAGTTGCCAGAACGTGCTGCACAATTATCCTCGGGCAACGTAGTTATGGGGTTGAGTCACTTGTACTCTACCCAATGCGGTGCTCAACACTACTCCCACAATATCCCCATTAAAAACATCATCTAATCAAACGTCGTCATCATCATCTTCCATTAATAAATATAATTTAAAATCATTTACATCATCATCAGAATACGTCCTCAAAACATCAAGTGTTTTTTTAAAAAAATATGTTTTAAAAATCATATATCACTACGACTCTTTCTCAAATGCTTAAAACTCATATTCATGCAGACTCAGCAAAATATTCTCAAAAATCATATTTACTCACATTCAAAAATAACCATAAATCCAATTTTAAAAATTCATAAAAGGGATAGAATAAATTATTAAGGTTCATGTGAATGAAGACATAGACAAGCAACCAATCAAATACTCAACTTTTCAAGAACATCATCAAGATATTTTTGTATACAAGAACTCATCAAGACATAGAAAACTCAGAAACTTTATTCAAGAATTTAGGGTAAAACCCTGCTCGAACTAAATTTCAAAGATTCAACATGTGGGGCACGTGACTGAACTCAATCCAATGCTACGAGTAGCTTTACATACCTGGAATGAAGGTATACAATCAATTTAGCACGAATCCAGCTTGAATTCCTTCACTCCTCACTCTTCTCTCTTCTCTTTAGCCCTAGGTCTTTTTGTTAGAATGTTCATAAAAGCTTAGGAGAGGATTAAAACCCTTTTTATATCCAAAATGACCTATTTTGATCATGTTTTAAGTTTAAGAGGGGTTAGAAAGGTCTGGAATGCCCCTCAAGAAAAATTAAAAGATTTGCACTATGCGAGAACAAGTTCGCAATGCGAACTTTGATATTTTCGGCTAAAAATTCTTCGATCAAGCTTTCTCATCCTGTAAATAATATTTAGACCCAGTATAAGTGTAACTCCACAGCAGGTGCACGCCGTACACCTATAACACATTTATTGTGGAAATCGTTTTTCCATTGAAAAATTATCTTTTGATTTGGTTGTTCTAAAAATAAACTAAGACCATTTTCCCATGCAATTTTTCATGCTAATCGCATTTTCAGCCTCAAATTTTCCATTGGAGTTTGGGAAGACGCATTATGTGCCTGTCTCTCATCTAGCGGTATTTTAGTAATTTTATAGGGCATTACATTATCTCTCGCTTGGAATCATTCGTTCTCGAATGATGAGTACACTAGGAGATTTCTCAAGGCACGTATACAATCAAAAAGTCAATTACTCATCAAATACTCCAACTCAAAGGTGAACATCGACTCAAGGATAGAAAACTCAACTCATTTAGATGACATCATTATTTGAAGCTTATAACTCTCATCAAAGCCGAAATATCATTGCACACTCTTACCATGATCAAGCCTAACTCAAAGTTATCTTGTGCTACCTATAAATTAATGATACTCCTACAATCTATCCCACAAGATTCCTTGTTCTATACCTTAGACATTCTGAATCAAGTACGAGTGGGTCATCAGAACTTAGACAATTCAAACTATTTAAACACCTCGACAATTAGTTCCTCAAACTCCAGAAGGATGTCATAAACTCTAATCAATAATAGGGACATTAAGATATATAAGACTCCATGGATATCTCTCAAAATTAGCATCTCACCTCAACTATACTCCTCTTCATAGCACTATACCTCATCAATTAAAACCTATAGCTCCTACTCTAATCTTTGTCTAACCATATTCTCTTTTTCCATTCAAGCCTAATTCTAAGCCTCAAAGTGTTATTCCTAAGATAATCATATTCCTACAAAGTTAACTCTCAATTCAAGCTCTATACCTCCTCTAATGTATCTACCTGAAATACTCACTCAAAACCCATTAATAGCCCTATCCAATCACTCATATATGACATCCACATATTCAAATCATTCTAACCACTTCAACTATATCTGAGAATTATCAAGCCTACTTAGCACCTCTACATTCGTCATTTAATGAGCTCTCATTTAAAGACACACCAACATGCTCTTACCTAGAGACACTCTGACCTACTCTTACATAGTTTTTGCACATCCTAAGGTCTTATCTCCCTCTTTGTCCACATCCATAACCATAATGAAGGAGGACGTCATAATTATTACATCAAAGAGCATCCACCATTACTCATCAGCAATAACTCATCTGCTATCATCAACATCACTATCAAGACTGGAAAGAAGAATCATCGGAAAGGCTTAGAGTGAAAATTCATAAGCATAATACATTTAAAGAAATTTGATTTAAGGGCATTCATAATGTGATAAAATCTCATTAGCCTTTTAGGACCTATCATGCGTTTATGGAATCAAATATGTTGCGGAACTCAAGTCGCATCTCATATGACATAAGGTTGGGAACTCTGAGATTCATGGGATAAAAGTATAGTTGTTACTTCTCATTTTCAATACTCAACATGAATGCGAATCAACATTAGGTGCATGGGTCTAGGTCATAAGCATGGTGCTCATATACAAGAAAGGAATAAAGCATCACCTTAACTGAGATATAAGGAATGTAAGAGATAGAAAAGTATCAACGTCTCATCTGACCAACTCATCACTATGAAAAACTCATGACTCACTCTAGTATACTAACTCCTCATCTCCCCCTTAGCTTAAAGGTGCACTCCCTAAGTCTGTGAACCAATCATCTTTACGAAGCTATAAGCATAACTTTCCACACAATTGGGGCATTACTATCCACAAGAATATCTTAAATTCTCTTGTTATACCATACTCAAAGATATAAAATCATTGTTAGAACTTTCTTATAAGATATGACTCTTAGCTTTCTTCTAGCTCTATCAACATTTTTCTATACTTATTGCTCTATTGGGATACATAATCGCTTTCTACAACTCTTATAATCCATCCTATTTGTTTAAACTGCTAACATTCAACTCCTAAGCTCCAATACATTTGACTTAAGAGGTCTTGGGTTATAAGGTAGCACTCATCATCATTTATACATAATTCCCCATCAACCTACTCACTAAGGGTGACAAGAAAATGCTTACACCTACATATAATACATCGACAACTCAAAAATACTATCTAGGTTCTCATAGAAAGTAACAACTTAGAGCTTCACATCTATTGTGAATGCATATCTTAAGTCTCTTCTTATCTAGTGTTTCATCCTCAATTTATTATCTCCATCTAAAGGGTACCTCTACCATTCTCGTAGCATTAAATTCCTTGCAAGCCAACATCTTGACTCCGAACACATACTATAGAAAGACTCTTATAGCAAATCTTTAACTAAGACTATCACTATCATAATATTATCTCCTTATTCACACTACTTCTCAAAATTTAAGCATAAAGCCTAGTGCTAACCTGTGTATCACACACTTCTCTCACATTACCCTAACCTATAACTACTTGCACACTTTCCTCATATTATACTAACCCATAACTACTAGGTAAAAGTTAGGAATATAGGCTTACTAAAATCTCATAGCCAATAATTGATCAACCTATCCCCTCTTCATAACTCATGTACCACACACCCCTTCACTATGCCTCTTTATCTAGCTAAGCTTATAACTCTATGAATCTCAATGGGCTCTCACTTAGGAATCATAACCCTAGTTTAGATCTATCACATTGAAAGAATTTTGATCCTTTATTTAACATCTATACTTCTCCCTTACTACTCTATGGCACATCAACATAAATATCTTTCTAGGTTGAGCACAGTCTAACTCATCCTAACAATAACTCTTTATCTATACCTCATAATGAAAATAAAATGGTACTCACTACTCTTTCATCAAGACTTATGGGAATCAAATCATTAGTACATCACTTACCTAAGGGACACATGAATCTAGTCACAAGCCTCAATCAATCACCACTATCACTATCTAGTCATCTCCTCTTCATCGTCGTCCTTCTAGCTCAGGGATGTCAACTCTACTTTTTGTTTTAGAGGACCTCAAATCACATTCTTAGTTAGCAACATTATACTTCTTGGAAACATAAGCTTCTCTCTTATAAAGAATATCAAAATAATGTAAAGACTCTAATTATGCCAGTCTCAATATTTAGGTCTGGGGCCCTATCGTGCCAGGAATAGTACCTCTCTGATTTCCTCTAATCGATGGTGTAGATATAGTGGGTTGAGCTTTATTAGCCCACATTGGTCAATCCCTCTAAAAGTTACCTACTTGGACACATTTATAGTAGCCATCAGTGCCCATTCGACACTTTTCCAAATGGAGTTTATCATACTCTCTGCATGATGGCTTTCCTTTATGTCTTCGAGCCACGCTTCCTTGGGATGAATGATTCCGTACCCTGAAAGGCTGGTTTGCCTAGCCTTGTATTATATCTACTATTAAATGTGGGTGCACTCACTGGTGGTGATGCATAACCCCCAGGTCTCTGCAGAAAGGGGGACCCATTGCCGTTCTATTTTTTATGCTTACTATATTCACATCCTATTGACATAAGATTTTTGCTCCAAGGTTCTTCCATCTCATTCTCCTTTTCCTCTTCTACCCATCGAGTATGTTTATCAAGCTGAGTAGTAGGCTTAAGCCCCTCGATACTGATAATATTCCTTGGGTTCACGAAGCATTTAGAAGGCATGGTCTGTAAACATGTAACGCATGATTCAGAAGAGAAATTTTCTAAAGTTGAATTCTATAGCACGAATTAGAATTAGAAAGAAGTGTAACAATTCCAAATATCCTATAGCCTCCCTATTATGGGTGTAGCGCGCTTCACACCAATAATAAAGACTCTACTAAACACCGCTTCAAAGACTTCGTAGAACTCTTGAATTGAAACTCCCCCCTAAGATTTTCTATCTGATTGGGACAAGTGTGTGCATAGAATTTCTGAGAAAAAAACTATAAATGCCGATTACAAGAGGGGTTGCGAGTCATAGGGAGGTTTACAACTCGTAAACTGGGTTTCAAAGGGACTTCTAGTGTTTTATGTTTTAAGGACCTTCCAGCCATGAGAGGTCAATTACGACTCATATCTCGGACTACAACTCATAAAAGGAGGTCTCATATCAACTTCAAAAGATTCAGGATTTTAAGACTTTTCACCTACAAGGAGCAGCTACGACTAAAAGTAGGGTCTACGAGTCATAGATGGGGTCTCGTAGACCCTGTCGACATTTTTTATTGAAGAGTGTTTTTGTCCATTCTAATTTGTATTCTATTAACCCCTCACATTTTAGCTTGTGTAAAGTAAGGGTGGCAATTGGGTGGGTTGAGCCAAATTCGAGTGGGTTATAATGAGTCAAGATAATAAATGTGTCAAGACCCAACCTAATCCAGATTTGATTGGGTCAAAATGAGTTGGGTCAAAATGGGTTGGGTAACGGGTTATAGAGCAAGTCAAGACCCAATCCGACCTAATTTTTATTAAGTGTACTTATTTTATTTATTCTTTTTAAAATATTTTAGTACTTAATTAAATTATAGTTTTCTTTATTATGGCCATATTAAACATATCAAACTAAAAAAAGTATGTTAAAAATATTTTAGGAAGATCTCTCTCAAGTCAATTCAGATTGCATATCAACCCAATTTTAAATAGGTTGTAATAGGTAAGGTTGAGATGGGTTAAGATGAGTTGGGTTGAGATAAGTTGAGTTGAGATAGGTTGAAACTTGAATGGGTTAGGTCAGGTTGGGCGGGTTGGACTTAATTTTATCACCCCTAGTATAAAGCCTTGAAAATAAACCATAAGGCCATTTATTCATCATTTGTTCCACCTTGAGAGTTTTGTGAGCATCGGAGGAGAACGAAGAAGCTAGGGTTTGCCATTCAAGAGAAAGGATTGATAGAGGTGTGGTTGTTTCTTCAACTCCTAGGTATGTAAGGCTTAGCAAAGTGTTAAATATTTCCTTCACACCTCTCTTTCTCTCCTTGGGTCAAGATTTTAGTAAAGAGTTATGGTTTGAGAAATCTTATTATCTTAATATTGAAATTTTTGCACTTATCATCAGATCTTATCATATTATATAAGAAAAGTTCTATGTTGCATTAGTATTGATATGAGATATATACATGTATTTGCCCCATTAATAGTATGAACCCTAGTTTACATGATTTCATGGAATTTTACACATACATTGGGCATATTAAGCTAGTAAATTGAGCATATGGAGTTGAATAACTTGAGTATATTCAGTTGAGTAGATTAAGCATGTTGAGTCAAATGCGTAGAACATGATTGAGCCTGAGAGACTTGTTGTGTTGAGTTGCATATATTTATACACATGATCTATTGCTTGTATTACATGAAGGGTTAATTGAATGAGTCTAAATGACCATTTGATTCTGTGTTGAGTCGATTGATTGCTTTGATTGATTGATTTGTTGAGCATCAAGATAAGATGAGATGAGATACCCCAAAGGGATTGAGATTGAGTTTCTTAATTGAGCATTGAGTAATGAGTTGATGATGAATCGATTGATGAGTTGAGAAACTCCCAAGAAACATTGTTTTGAGCATGAGATTTCAAACTAAGTCTATTTTATTGAACCTTTTTTAATAGCACGATTTTGCTATAAAACTTGCATAAACAGTTTTGAGTATGAGTTGTTGAGTTAAGGCGAGTGAGTTGAGCTTTACCTTTCTTGATCTATTTTACATAATAGTATATTCCATGTACTAATATCCATTTTATGCCTGCATCATTTTATGATATAGATACAGTAGATAGAGGACTTCAGTACGCGTATCATTGAGGCCCCAATTCGGTACATTCTTAAGTTAGCGATCCCTCCAGCCTCCTGAAGGAGCCTTTCTATCTTATTATTAGTGTTGAGTATTATATTTCTTTTGTTAGGGTGTTCATGGCCTTTCATGACACTATCTAGAGCTATCGAGTAGAGGTTCCGTAAACTATGAGTATAGAGTATTGAGTTGATGTATCTAAACTTATTTCTACTTTACAAACTATGATATATTAGAGATATGCATTCTTATCTTCATCTGAGGTTCCTTTCTATTGATTACTATTCTTGAACTGTTAAATGTGATGTAACGGTGAGTCCATGTAGTTTGCTCGGGGCTAGCAATAGTCTCTGAGTGTCGGCTACACCAAGGCTACCCTCCCGGGATGTGACAAACTTGGTATCAGAGCACAAAGTTCAAGAGTCCTAGAGATTCTATGAAGGCATGTCTAATAGAGTCTTGTTTATGAGTATGTTCTGCACCATACTTCATAGGCGAGTGACTATAGGACATTAGGAATGGTTACCCTTCTTTTGTATTTTGAGTTCATGCGATGGAGTGCAAACTTTGCAAAACTCTTTTCTGACTCTTGCATTATATGATTGCAAATCATGCCACCTAAACACATAGTGACCCAAAGGAATGCTTCAGCTAGCACTGCTGAGAACCCTACTTTAGAGGTGCCTCCTCAAGTGGAGACGAGGGGCCGAGGTAGACCGCCTAGGACCATTGGTGTCCCCATGACACCTACTGCTCCACTACTCCTACTTCAAAGGCTGACTTTTGAGGAGCCATTGCTATGGTCACCCAGTTGGTAGCTGCTGAGAGTGGGAACCAAGGCTCTCAGACTACAAGTTTTAGCTCTCATGAGCCAACAATTTCCTCTAGACTAAGGAATTTTCTGAGTATGAACCCACCTGTCTACACTGTGTCTAAGGTCTAGGAGGACACTCAAAATTTCATTGATGAGATATGAAGGTGCTAAAGACTATGCATGCGACTGAGATTGAGGGAGCTGAGCTTGCTGCCTATCAACTCAAGGACGTGGCCAACGTTTAGCATAATTAGTGGGAAGAGAGTTGAGGTGATGATGTTGAGCTGCTGTTTGGGATGAGTTTGAGAGTGCCTTTCTCGATCACTTCTTTTGTCAAGAGTTAAGAGAGACAAAGGTTGAAGAGTTTGTGAATTTAAAATAAGAAGAGATGATTGTTAAATAGTATAGCTTGAAATTCATCCAACTGTCTAGGAATTCCCCAGAGATGGTTCTTGATATGAGGGCGAGAATGAGGAGATTCATATCTGGATTGGGTAAGCATGTGAAGAGGGAGCACAAGGCGGTGTTTTTGATTCTAGGAATGGATATTTCTAGAATGATGGTCTATGCCTAATAGACTAAGAAAGATAAGAAAAAGGACAGAGAAGAGTATTTGAGTAAGAAGTCTAGATCAGTAGGGCCTGAGCCTACATAGACTAAGCAAGGTAAGGGAGATAAGTTATACTTTCAGAAGAGGTCTTCTAGCTATTCACCGTCTTAGCCAGTGCACTAGCCTCGAGCCAGAGATATGATCAGATACCCCAAGGTCAGCCAAACTTTAAGCCATAGGGTGCACAATCTCAAGAAAGTGTGATTCTTAGTTCTAAGGGGAAGGCACCTTGTGGGAAGTGCGGCAGGATGCATATGGGAGAGTGTAAAGATGGAGGAAATGCATTTTACAAGTGTGGCCAACCAGGTTACTTCTAGAGAGAGTGTCCAATGTGGACCAATAAGGCCCAGTCCACCACTACAGTGCCACCAGCAAGGGATAATCAGAGAGGTGCTGCACCAGGGGCAAGTGGTGGGACAAACCGTCTGTATGTGATAAGGAACCGACAAGATACGAAGGTTGCACCAGAGGTTTTGATGGGTATGCTTTGAGTCTTTACCTTTAGTTGCTATACTTACTTGATCTGGGTGCAACTTGTTCATTTATGAAGCCACATGCAGTGAGTAGATTTGAGATTCTTCCTGAGTGCTTACTTGTGCCATTTTCTGTTTCTACTCCTGTTGGTGAGTTCATTCGAGCTGAAAGGACCTATAGAGATTGTTTGGTGTCCATCTATCATAGGGATACTCTTGTTGATTTGATTGAGTTGGAGATGGTTGATTTCGATATGATCCTTGGTATGGATTGGCTTCATGCCTGTTATGCCTCTTTTGATCATCAAACTCAGACTATCAAATTCTAATTTTTGATATTGACTAGAAGGGATATTTTGTGGCTTTGAAGGGTAAGTTTATTTCTTACCTCAAAGCCCAAAAATTGATCTTTAAGGGGTACATCTATCACCTTGTCCGAGTCAAGTCTAATGATGTTAACCCCCCTTCTCTTGAGTCTATCCCGATTATGAACAAGTTTTATAATATGTTTCTTAATAGTTTGCCCAGAGTCTCTCCAGATAGGGAGATCGATTTTGGAATTGATGTTATTTCTAACACCTAGCCTATTTTTATTTTGCCATATAGAATGGCACCGGTAAAGTTGAAAGAGTTGAAGGAGCTGTTGAGGAATTTGTTAGAGAAAGGGTTTATAGGACTGAGTGTCTCTCCATGGGGTGCTCTGGTCTTGTTTGTGCGAAGAAGGATAGTTCCCTGAGAATGTGTATTTGAAATGCCCCAAAAATACCCAAAAATGCCTATAATCATAATTTCCATATATTTCAAAATCTATGCGTGATATCAAAAATTCAACTTTATATTCTTGATCAAGAGAAAAATTGAGTGGAAAATAGGTATAATCCTAATTTTATAGCAACCATAGCAAAAAATAATTTTCCAAAAATTTCCTTATCTAGTGTCGATCTAGTTCTTCGCTTCGATGCGCTAGGGGCGTGGATCAGTGTTATCTGTTGACTGAAAAATTGTTTCGATCCAAGGGTCTTGGGGTTATAGCCAAATGCCCTCCTATGCGTAAAACACCTATACTTAGTCATTTTTCAACTCTATATCATTCAAGATACTTCCAAAACCCTATCTAACACTTAGTCAAATATTTCATCCAAATTCAAGTGTCCTAACTCATTTCCGGATCTCAAGAACTTCATTCAAGCTTCAAGTTCTCATTCAAATCTTCACCAAGGAAATCTCCAAATTTGAGGTATGTGGGTTTCAACCATTGAGCCCTTTCACCCATGGTTCTCAACCTTCTATTTTATGTAAATTACAGGTTTTCAAGTTAGATTATCTATTGGTATCTTTTATTATGAATTTGATTGTAAACTATGTTGGGGTTTCATGAAATGTTGACCGTTTAAGCATGTTTTGAGTTGTGAATCTATGACCTACTATGAGATTGGATGAGGTGTTTCAAGCTATATTGCATGAGGGTTTTACTATGTGTTGGTGGGTTGATTTACCTAGACTTTTCTCACATGATTTCACTCTTGAATTGTATAATTTTGAACTAGCATTACATGCCCGCCAAGTGTTTGATAAAATGTCTTGTTAAGGATTCTTGAGATATTGATGATCTATTGTATGATTTGTTAGTCAAGTGAATTTATGATGAAAAAATGGGATGTATGTATATATTGAATGCATGAGAAGTATCTGTAGTGTAGCATGTTGACCACACTTTGTTGGGGGTTGACATGCCCAACGACCTTGTGAGGGGATGACATGCCTTGACCACCTTGTCGGGGGGTGACATGCTCTTACTACCATCTTGAGGGGTATATACCTTGACCACGTTGTCAAGGGATGATATGCCCTTACTACAACATTGAAGGGTAGATACCTTAATCACCTCTCAAGGAGGTGACATGCCTTGGATTCCAAGTAATAGTTTACTTGTTCTATGATGATGGTCTCTTCCTGTACATGTAATATATTCTATACAAGCATGTTTTACTTCAAGTGTTGATCATGCATGTCATATTGGTATTATATATATCAATTGTTTATACTATGCATTTTGACTATATTTGTTTATGTCTTGTTGCATTGCATCCTACATACTTACTATATTCACACATACTAATGCATACTCTATGCCTATATGATGTTACTATATAGGAATTGGAGCACCTCTTGGCCATCTCCTCGTGGCTAGACTTAGCATCTTGAAGATAAGATTTTGGTGAGTCCTCAAGTTTGGGGACACCAGCTATTCTACTCTTGCTTATGTTATTTCTCTATGTTGATCCTTGATACTATGAGGGTGAGCTAATCTAAGTTTAGAGGTGTTGTTGGAACAATTGATGTACTTATATTTTGAGCTTTGACTTTTTATGCTTTTAAAACGTCAAGATTTCCCTTAGTCTATTTTTCTCTTATTTATATTCTTATTATTATTTACTTTGCTTCCACGAAAAAGGATATGTAAATGATATGCTAAGAGGCTTATTTGGGGTCCCATCGGGTTGTCACGACCCAACCCAGGGGCCGTGAATGGTGCCGATAGGACACCGAGACAAACACTTATACTAAATCTCCACTTACGGCAGCTAGGGGATTTCACAAAAATTTTGACAGAGTTTCCTCTGTTTTTCTAACCAATCCCACCAGCAAACAGCGAACCCAACAGTACCAGATATAGCCATAACAACAGATATACAAACACATTCGCGGGCCGACAAGGTCACCGCTACGGCAGAGCGGCAAAACAAATATATCATACAAACGAGATCAGACCAACGTAAATTCCCATACCCACATGTATCCACAGACCTCTATGTACAGAAAACGAACTATATGACGGGACAAGGCCCTGTCATACCCTCGAGTATATATATATACATAAATGTAAAATACAAACGAAACGTGTACAAACATATACCAAACTATCTGCTCCTGATGTTAGGGAGCACTTCAACGACAGACGGAGGTCCTAAGAAGACGATCCTCTATCCTGTTCGTCTATACCTGCGGGCATGAATGCAACCCCTAAAAGGAGGGGGTCAGTATGAAATACGTACCAAGTGTAAAGCAGAAAAACCAAAATGTGAGTGAAAATAATAGTCCAGATATAATAGTATAGAAGTCAAACCTGTATGTCA
>JAOTQJ010065703.1:0-13491 GCA_025642045.1 Solanum sejunctum | reverse complement strand
ACATCAACTAAGACTCATAGGCCGACCTATGAGTCGTATCTACGAGACTTCCCAGATGCCACCTGTCTTTTCTGCATTAATTTTAGGGTTATAACTTGTACACTATAAATAGTTTAAGTAGGTTTTCAGTTTAAGGGAGTTGACACTTGTGAATTTTTTTAGTCTTGTTCTTGAGATCTAAAATATTCTCTCAAGATTATTTTTGAGGTTCCAATATTAGATTAGTATTTTCTCTTTGAGAACCCTTTTTTGGGGAATTGCAAATCTTGTGCTACACACTTTGGAGTTTATCAAGTTTGTAGGTTTGCAATTTTGGTGTCTTCAGTTTCATTGGAGTTAGTAAAATTCTCAACTATGCCTTTTTGCTTGCATTTTTGTGTGTTTTATCGTAGCCATGAGTAGCTAAGCACCCACAACTTGGGGTTGAGGGAACCATGGTAGTTGACATGAAATAACCTAGGTATTGAGCATTTCTATGATTGGGGTTTTGCATGTGTTGTCTATTTCCCTTCATTATTAACGTTGTTTGGTGGTGGCTGACACCAAATCCTGCCTACTTTCATGATCTCAACCACAGTAGTGACGAATAGGAAAAGGGAAGCAAATGACAGGATTCAATTAATATATTCCTGTCGAATTGACCAACCTCGACTAAGGGGAGGTTGACTGGGATAATAGGTAACAGTTAGTTGGCACGCTATGGTAGTCGACCAAACGCCATGGTAAAATTCAATCTTCACCTTCACAAGAGGGCTGGAAGAACTTATGTTACCATCCTGCATGTGATTCACCAATTATAGTTATGTTATCTAGGGAATTTGAGTTAATGAACCATGGGAAACACAATTCCCAAGTTATTCTCAAATCTGAGTGTTTTCTCGCTTTTTAATTAGTGTTTATTTTATCTTTGCTTTTGAATAAACAAACTGCTCCCCTACATCTAGAGATTGTAGTTACAGATATTAGAAATGATTATTGGTGAATTCTCGCAGTCAAGCCCTGTATTCCCTGTGGATTCGACCCAAATCTTGTTTAGGTTAATTACTGATAGTGATCACTTTCTTATTGGAGCGTGACCATCAAATCACAAGGCAACCGAGGCTTGGCACCTTCCTCGTCAAGGTGATTGAGACATGACACCCTCTCAGCAAGGAGATTGAGACTTGACACCCTCTCAACAAGGTTATTAAGGCTTGGCACCCTGTCAACAAAGTGATTGACTTGCAACACCATAGAGACTTTTCATGAGTTCAACACATATATAACATACTTTCATCATCACAAGGTCATCAAATACCTATATTTCCTCTCATCATTATACATCATATGCATACCATTGACTCATCATCATGCCATCATCATTTCATCATCATAAAATCATCATAACACTATTCAACTCATAAGACATACATTGGACCTTCAATTTCTCAAGAAACCCTAGCCGGGCATTTTATCAAACACTTGGCAAGTGTATAGTGCTAGTGTAAAAATATGCAATTCAAGACTATAATCATGCAAGAAAATTTATTGTAAAACCATCAATCAACACCTTGCTATACCCTCAAGCAATATACATCAGAATCACTTATCAAATCTTACATTAGGTCCAAGATTTATAGCTCAAAACATACTAAAACAATCATACTTTCATAAACCCCAAATCATTGTGCAGTGAAATTAATAATAATCAAGACCCATAAGAAAATCAATATTTAAATCATGCAATTTAAGTAAAAAGGAGGCTTAGGTACCATGGATGGAAGTACCCAATAGTTCAACATCACATACCTTAGCTTTTGTAGAAACCTTGAAGAAGATTGGAGATGGATACTTGAAGCTTGGTTGAAATCCTTAAGATTCGGAGAGGGTTTTGATATTTGAATTTAGGAGTGAAAATATGGCTAAGTGTTTGAGTGAGTTTTGGAGAATGTTTAGGATGATATGAGGGTGAAATAAGGCTAAGTATAGGTACAAACGCATATGGGAACCCTTGGGCCAACGATCCACAGCCTTGGAGCCAAAAACAGAAAAATGCTCAAAATAATACTTGGGCACGTCGCGCCCCCAATGCGGATTAATCACTATTTTTTGCCAACTTTAAAATTTGCAATTCGCTACGGTTGCTCTAAAACTATAGTTAGACCCTTTTCCCCCTTAATTTTGGCCCCTTGAACAATAATATGAAGTCGAATTTTCAAAATAATGAATGGATTTTTAGATATATGGAAATTAAAATTTTGGGTATTCCGAGGTACATTTCCGGGCTCTTTTTGTGGTCTTTTCAGTTGATCCTCTCAAATTCATGGATGTTGAAAGATAAACTAATAATATAAGAAATTCTTTTGGCGATAAAAAATTTACATAACTTAATATTTTCTACTGGAGTTGAAATATTGTTTTCCACCTGGAATCTATCAAACAATGCCTAATATGCTATTGATAATGCCGGTCTATTTCATTGAAATTGGCTCTACCACTTAGAAAACCACCTAGGAATTTCTGCATCCTTCATTTCTCTAGAATAATTTATAAAACATGTACATGTGTTTGGCCTAATGTACATGAAATTGTTCTAGTCTGTCTTATAATCATACCAATTAAATGTTTGCGGTCGATGAACTTTTGATAACTGAATTGGGGTGTGTAGGTGATCTGCAAATCACTCAAAAGGGCTTAATATCCTTTTAATCATGAATTTTGAGTATCTATGTAGCCTGGATTATTTTCTTCAAATATTTGCATAAGCTCTATCAAATCAGTATCTGTTAAGATGAACTCATTGAACCTCTGGGTTTTGAGGAGATCTTCTGTTTCCACATAATTCTTATTTGTATAGCAGGGCTTTAATTAGTTTGGGATTCCATAATGTTGATATTTTTTTCCATCACCACAATGTTGATATTTTTTGTCCACCGCCATTGACGCGGTGTGTTGGACTCCGAGGATCTAACAACTTAGTGCTAAAATACCATCTTTATCATGACCCAAGCCTAGGGCCTATACATAACATGGTGTATAGGGAACCTAATGGGACCCCAAGCATGCCTCTTAACATATCATTACACATCTTTGATCGCGGAAGCAAGAAAACAATTAGTAAGAGAGAGAAAATAGGGATAATTGGGGCAATGGGACAACCTTCATATCATAGGCAATAAGAGTTAAGATAGAGTCAAAGCATATAGAATAATACATATCACATCTAACAGCATCTCTAAACATTAGATACTTAGCGGAGGCTAAGATAAGCAACCGGGCTCACCCTTATAATAATGATAATAGGTAATCCATACATACAAGACATAATCTACACACAAGCTTGAGAGGAGATAGATATTGTCCCCAGACTTGAGGAATCACTAAGCTAAATTGAATAATCCATCTAGCCACGAGGAGGATTAATAGGAGCTCCAATTCCTATATGATATCAAACATATAGACATAGAGTATGCGTTAGTATGCCTGAATGTACTAAGTATGTAGGATGCAATGCAACAAGAGATAGGCATCATAGGCAAAATGCATAATCATAAGCAATGAATAGCATACTAATAATATGACATGGATGAATGATGCTTGAATTAAACCATGCTTATATAGAACAAAATATGAGTGTAAAGAGTGACCATTATAGTGCAAACCAAGGCCTGCCACCTCCTTGGAGAGGCGCATGAGGTACAAACCCCTTCATGAGGTTGATAGAGTACAAACCCCCCAACAAAATTAATGGAGTACAAACCACCCAACAAGGTTACATGGGTATTCCACCTCCCGAGCAAGGCGATCAAGGTACAAACCCTCAATAAGGTTACCTGAGCCTACAACCTCCCGAGTGAGGCTTAGTTGTCCCAAACACTGTAGAGATAATATCATATATATATGTTCCTTTCATCATCCTATACATACATTCCTTTCATTATCATATATACATTCCTCTCATTATCATATACATACATTTCTCTCATCATCATAAAGTCATTTAACTCATAAGACATACCTTCAATTTCTCAAGAAATCGCAATCGAATATTTTATCAAAAACTTGGCCGGTGTATAGTGTTTGTAGAAAACCATGAAATTCAAGAGTGAAATCATGCAATAAAACTTGAAGTAAAATACCTCACTAATACTTAGTAATACCATGTTGCAACATACATTAAAAACCCTCATCAAATATCAAAAGAGATCATAGTTGTATAGCTTAAAACATGCATAATCATAATAGGTAAATCATCTCATGTTATAGGCTTAAAAATGACTAATCAGGTATTGACAATCAAACTTTCATGAAATCCCAATATAATATATGATTATAATCTCTAATGAATAATACCCATAAGCAACACGACTTGAAAACATGAAATTTTCATAGAAATGGAAGATTGGGTCTCATGGGTGAAAGAAAACCATGAATGAAACCCACATACCTTAGACCTTGAATTTCTTGAAATTGAGTATCGAAGGACTTGAAGTTTGGAAGTGGATTCTGGAATCCAAAGCTTGCTCTTGAGTTTCCTTGAATTTGTATTGGGGTTTTGATAGAGGCTCTTGAGAGAATTTGAGAGTGTATTATAATTGGGTGGAGTGAATTTGATCTTTAGGAATAGGGTTAGGTCTTTAGGAGATGTTAAGATAGCATTGAAATTCCAAATATACAAATTGAATTGGCTAAATTTATGGAATGCTATTAATGAGGCGGAATTTGGCTAAACCCCGTATATACCCCTGCACATACAAGTTCTACAAAAACAAGGATAACTTCTTTATATGAATTCTAAATAAGGTGAAACTAAGTGCATTGGAAAGCTAATTCAAAGAGATTTGATTTAGTTGGTCATGGGCCACCTAGTTCTTTGTGTTCTAAAAGATATGCCCCTTTAAAGTTGACCCTCCTACCGATACTTGTGCAAAACCTAGCCAACAAAAATTCTTTTGAACTTGGCCTGATGTAGTGGACCCACGATGGTCTTAAATGACATAAGTAAGCTTGACTTATATTTGAATGGGAGCTTGAAACTTGAATGGGTTTCTTGAGACCCGAAGTGAGTTTGGGACACTTGAATTGGGTGAAATATTTGTCTAAGTATTTGAGAGAGTGGGGAATGTCTTGTATAATATGAAAGTAAAATATATCTAAGTATAGGTATTTTCATGTTTGGGAACACTTAGGCCCAAGGCCAAAAAGTGTTGGACCAAACAAGAAAAAATAACTCACAAAATGAACTGAGGCGCGCCCTTGGTGTATCGCATATTGGGCGCGAAATCCTCACTGGAAAGTGAATTATGGAAAAATGAAATTGCAATTTATTTGCTCTAAAATCGGGGTCAGACTCATTTCCTACTCAATTTGACCCCTTGATCAAGAATATAAAGTTGGATTTCCGATATCACACACATATTTTGAGATATATCAAAATTACAATTTCGAGTGCTTTCAAAGCACATTTTTAGGCACATTTTGGGGTCATTTCAATTTATCGTTTGAGAATTCTGGTAATTTAAATATTCGATTAGTTTCTAATTTTTTATGTTTATCATTGTAAGAGGGACTTGGTTTATCGTTAAAGACCAATTTATTGTCAACTTCGAGAATTTGGTTGGAGATTACATATAAAAGTTAGTTCGTATAATTATTTTGTTGCAGTATTTTATTTATATCCTTATTTGTGGGGTTTCCTTTGGTGTCCACTATAACCAGTTTGAAAGGTGAAGCAGTAACTATTCTACCGTCTATGGGTACACTAATTTCTTCTAAAGGGGGAATATTGGATTCAAGTACTTTATTTGTGGTAGTATACCATGTACTAAAAATTATATTTAATGATTCCTATTGGTCTTCTAATTTACCAGTATATTCAAACCGTTTAAAAAAATTTATATTACATCTCGGTCTTTTCATATCTTTACACCAATTTTCTCTAAAATATGTTCTTTCATCTAAGGAATAATTTTGTATATACCACTGTCTTTTTATGGAATTTTCTAGACTAACCCATAATTTATCTAAATATTTAAGATCTTGTCCAAAATCTTCATCCAATCTAATCATACACAAGGAATCTTTTGTGGTTTTTCACTAGTGGTGGGACCCATTAGTTTTATAGGTTTGCAAATTTTTGGTTCATATTCTACTTTTTGAATAGTCTCTGAGAAGTTTACCCCTTTTAATTTTCTATCTATCTCTTCTAATAATGTGTCATCTTCCTCCGTAGTCCTGGAAAAGGACAATCTAGAAAATGACATTCTTCTCCTTGAAGAGGTGTGACTAATGGATTGGGATCTCATAAATTTTAAATCTATAGATCTATCTAGAAATTGAATTACTTGTTCAATATTTGAATTTTCTTGCTCAGTTTCAAGCTCTGTTATGGAGTCGAAATACCAATTATCACTTGTTAGTATGTCATCCCATTTTATCATTTTTGCGACAAAGGTATTATTGTGACTATGATTTGCTTCCACAGGCTTAGTAACTCCTTTATTACTTACCATTTTAGCCTTAGGGGCTAAGGTAGCTTGCATTAATCTATAATATACTCTATATATTATAGCTATTTTTCTTGTATTAACTTTACTATTCATATTTTTAGTTTTAACATTTAATGTTAAAGTGTTCATTACATTTTTATCATTAATATCTGTAGAATAATTAGGATAACAATTAAAATATAATGGGTTGTTAGCCAGATTACTCTGTAGTAATGCTAATAATGAATCATCAATATTTATGTCAAGCCCCGAGAGGGTATCGTAGGCATAACTGACACTCGAAAACTATTGATAGCCCCCAAGCGGATCACCTGGTCTCATCACCTTCATTCGATCAATTCATGTTGGAGAGATATTAAGTAATTAAAAAAGGGGTATCAGTGGGCTGAGAAACTATCACAATCACTATCATATGCAGAATGAAGAAAAGAGCAACTCAATAATAATAGGGAAATAGGAAAAGCAATCCCAACCTCACCTATTAGCTATCCATGTCTATGAAGCCTCTATAGCTAACCTCTAAGAAGGTACCATGACAGGCATGGCTACCACAATCAAATGAAATAACTCAAGCAAAGGAAAGGTAGGACTCACCAAGTCTTTATCTCGGAATCTGTGAACCTCAACAATTGGCCTGCTGAAGTCCTTTGTCTAGAGTATCTACATCATAAAATGATGCAACATCAATGGGGCATTAGTACGTGGAATGTACTGTATGCAAAATGGGCTAAAATAAATAGTATACAATATCATCAGCTCATCAATACTCATCGTCAACTCAGAGTAGGAAATAGGACTCTATCACCACACTATCCATCAAGATATCTGACAATCACATTAACTTCAGAGTACTATCATCATAAAACCTATCTGGGTGTTTCTATGACCGATAACCACCATCTATGAACTAGTGATAATACAACTAAGAGATGTTATTGCCACATTCGTCTAGTACCTTGCTGGGGTATGGGACGAGTCTATCAGGGATTCCAAAAGAAGTTTGTGAAGCCCTGTATGGGGCAAAGGAAACATTTGCTTTGATGGTTCAATCCTCTCCTATGCTAGCCACATAGTCAATGAGTATGAGTGGCACTCACTCTCACCTATTGCGGTGCTAATACTCCGAAGACTCAACATGCTCATAAGTCTATCAATACATCAAAGATTTCCATCACTCAGCCCCGACGTACAAGAAAACTTAACTCATCTCATCATCTATTAACTCAAAGAATACAATTATTCCTTCAAGACTAAGGTTCAGTCTTATTAGGCATCAATACCCCCTTCTTAAGGACTCAGACTCCAATAATCTACATATTCAAACAAATCAAGGCTCTAGACATTACCCATACGTTCATTCTTGAAGTATTAAACAAGGGGGATCATACAATTTAGGTATTCAATCACATAATAATGCACATAAACATGTACATTCAAGTATGATGATCATCAATTTGAGATAATATATAGGAAATCAAGATGCTGTTCAAGAAATAAAGATAATGTTCAAGAAATTCTTTAAGAAATCACTATTTAAGACCCACCAACTATCAATTGTCAACCTACTACATGTATTGGAATACATGGAAGAACAACTCCATGTTCTGGATAGCCTTTACATACCTTGGACGAAGATTGTACAATTCTTCAACATGATTTTGGACCCAACCTTGAAACCCTCAAATCTTCTTCTACTTCTTCTCTCAGAGCTTACGTCTTGGCTTAAGAAAAATAGGGGTTTTGATACCCTTCCTACAAATTTAACACTTAAAACGCATTTTGAGATTTAAAATAGTTTAGGACTACCTAAAATGACCTTCCCAAAATTTAACAAAAAAAGTTCAAAATATGTACACTAGTTCGCAACACGCCAGGGGTGCGTACCAGTGTATTTTTGCAATTTTCTATAAAATTCAATTCTCGCTAAAAAAATTTAAAAAATTCAAGTGTTTCTCCGCACCCACTCTATGTTGCGCCAGGGGCACGAATCAACACTATTTTGGAAAGAATTAGTAAAAATTATTTTTGCTCCGATTGCTCTTAAATCAGGTGGAGACCATTTTTCCACTCAATTGTCCATGCTGATGGCAAATCCATTCTCGAATTTCCAATTGGAGATTTGGAAGATGAATTGTGCACATGATTTCATTTTAGGGGCATTTCAATAATTTCACAGGGCATTCATCATCTCCCCCTTGGGATCATTCGTCCTCAAATGATGAGTAAGAGTCAAATAGAAACATGAATAACCTTAAAACTCATCGCATTCCTCACTTGGTAACTCTCAAACTCTCCACTAACCATTACCTATCTATCTTTGTCTTAGACTCAGGAACTATACTCAATGCATCAAATTCAGGAATATAACTTTAATAGTGTTAAGGGTAGGGACTTTACATTCAACATCACCATCATTTGGCAAGAATAAGTGTGGGTATTTGAGTTTTATCGCTTCCTCAGCTTCCCATGTAGCTTCCTCAACAAATTGGTTCCTCCATAGGACTTTAACGGAGGCTATCTCTTTATTCCTCAGCTTTTGAACTGTCCATCAAGGATCTGGACTAGAATTTCTTTATAAGCTAGGCTATCCTTCACTCTCTCACTAAGAATTGCTAAGGTCGGCCCCCAAAGCACTTCTTTAACATGGACACATGGAAACAGGGTAAACTCTATCTAGCTCGGAAGGCAAGTCTAGCTTATAAGTAACCTTCCCAATCCTTTTTACAATCTAGTATCATCTGATATAATACGAACTCTACTTTCACTTCTTACGAAACCTTATGACATCCTTCATGATTGACACCTTGAAATACACCCAATCATCCACGTAAAAATCCAAGTCTCTTCTCCTTACGTCCGTGTAAGACTTTTGATGACTATATGCTATCTTCAACCTCTCTCTAATGATCTTCACCTTCTGTATGGACTGGTGTACAAAGTCGGGTCTAATCAATCCAGCTTCACCAACCTTAAACTAGCCAATCTATGATCTGTATCTCCACCTATATATAGCCTCATAAGGGGCCATTTGAATGCTGGCATGGTAGCTATTATTGTACGTAAACTCAATCAATGGTAGATGGTTGTACCAATTACCTTTGAAGTTGATAACACATGCTCTCAACATATCCTCCAAGGTCTAAATAGTACGCTCTGCTTGTCTATCTTTCTGAGGGTGAAAAGCTATGCTCAGATGTACTTTTGTACCCAATCGCTTCTGAAAGGATCTCTAAAATTAAAAGGTGAATTGAGTTCCTCTGTCCGAGATGATAGATAAGGGAACCCCATGCAACCTCAAAATCTCGCGAGGATAAAAGTTGGGCATACTCCTCAGCCGTATAAGTTGTCTTGACTACCAAAATATGGTCTAATTTGTCATTCTATCAACAATCATCCATATCAAATCGTGCTACTTTTTGGATCTTGGTAAGCCGATAATGAAATCCATGTTGATCACCTCCCACTTCCACTCAAGAATTTCAAAGTTCTGAGCTAACCCACACGGTATCTGATGTTCAACCTTAACCTGTTGATAATTGGGGCACTTAGAGATAAACTCAACAATGTTTTTCTTCATTTTATTCAACCAATAGACTTCCCTCAAGTTGTGGTACATCTTAGTGGAACCAGGGTGAATAGAACATCTGGAGATATGAGCTTCGAACATGATTCTGTCTCGAACACCATCAACATTAGGCAAAATAATCTACCCTAGTATCTTAACCCCCAATTCCCCCTTTGGAGAACGCCATCACCTTTTGCTTGTGAACTACTTATTTCAATTGGAACAAGACATGGTCTTGGTCTTGCTTCTCCTTCACTTCCGACACTAAGGATGAAGCAGAACCATTTCGTTGTTCTCCTCAAGTTTTACTCCCAACCGTGCCAATCCATGAACTTCCTTAGTTAGTTCTCTTTTTCCTTCCTCTACCTGGGCAGTGCTACCCATAGATATCTTGTTAAGAGCATTAACAACAATGTTAGCCTTACCTGAGTTATAGAGAATGCTCACATCATAATCCTTGAGCAACTCCAACCATCTCCTCTATCGAAGGTTGAGCTCTTTCTGGCTGAATATGTACTACAAACTCTTGTGGCTAGTGAACACATCTATATGCACTCTATACAAATAGTGGTGCTAGATCTTAAATGCAAATGCCACCGCTGCCAACTTGAGATCATGCGTCGAATACTTCTTCTCATGGATGTTAAGTTGTTTGTAAGCATAAACTATCACCTTCCCTCTCTACATAAGCAAACAACCTAATCCAAATCTTGATGCATCATAGTAAATTATATCACGAAGTCTCCCATCCTGTTAGGTAAAGTCGACACTGGGGCTGTAGTCAATCTAGACTTCAGCTCTTGGAAGCACATTTCATATTCCTCAAACTACTGAAACTTGGCTTTCTTCTAAGTCAGCTTAGTCAATGGTGCTGACAAGGAAGAGAAACCCTCAACAAATTTTTGGTAGTAGCCTGCTAAACCCAGAAAGCTTCTTATTTCTGTTGGAGAAGTTTAGGCAGTTCTTCACCACTTATACTTTCTGAGTATCTACCTAAATACCATCTCCTAAAACAACATGGCCTAAGGAAGCTATGGACTTGAGCCAAAACTCACACTTTGAGAATTTCGCATACAATTCATGGTCTTTGAGCATTTACAAAACCACTTGAAGGTGATTAGTATGTTCCTCCTTACCTTTCGAATATACTAGAATGTCATCAATAAACACGATCATGAACCTATCAAGATATGATCTAAAGACCCTGTTCATCAAATCCATGAAGACTACAAGTGCATTTGTTAACCCGAAGGACATGACCAAGAACTTAAAGTGGCCATATCGTGTCCTCAATAATGTCCTTGGGATATCACTTTCCCTCAACTTCAACTGATGGTAACCCAATCTGAGGACTATCTTGCAGAAATAGGTAGCGCCCTGAAGTTGGTCAAAGAGATCATCTATCTTGGGGAGAGGATACTAATTCTTTACGGTAACCTTATTCAATTGTCGATAATCTATACACATTCTGAGAGACCCATCTTTTTTATGCACAAATAGGACTGGAGCACCACAAGGTGAGACACTAGGCCTTATAAACCCTTTCTCTAGCAAGTCTTTTAATTGTTCTTTCAATTCCATCAATTTTGTGATTGTTATTCTATAAGGTGGAATTGAGATGGATTTGGTCTCAAGAAGGACATCAATCCCAAAGTCGATCTCCCTATCAGGAGAGACTCGGGGCAGATCATCAGGAAATAACTCTAGAAACTCATTCATAATTAGGGGACTGAACCAAGAGTAGATGATTCAATATCATCAGACAACTCACACGAGGTGATAAATGCAACCCTTGGAGATCAATTTTCTAGATCTACGATAAGAGATAAATTAGCCTTTGGGGCAACAAAACTCCCTTTCAACTCTAAGATAGGCTCATTAGGAAATTGGAACTTAACAATTGGGGTTGTACAATCAACAGAAGCGTAATAGGCGTGAAGCCAATCCATGCCCACGATTCCATCAAAATCAATTATCTCCAACTCTACCAAGTCAGCTATGGTGTCTCTATGATAAATAGAAACTACACAATCCCTATAAACTCTCACAGCTAAGATCGACTCTACAGTAGGAGTAGAAACAACAAAAGGTTCAAGCAAACAGTCTGAAAGAATCCCAAACTTACTAACCACATAAGAGGTCACAAAAGACAAGGCGCTCAGATCAAGTAATGCATAACAATCAAAGGTAATGACTCGAGGCATACATATGACAATATCTATTGCGGCCTCCTGATTTATTAGAACCCATAAGTTAGAACATGTAAGTCCTTAATTGGTTTAATTTGGTAAAGTTTGGGACCAAATATAAATTTTTTCTAAAATGTAGTTTTTAAGATTTAAAATTGTTAGTGGGGTCATGTGTAGTGGCACTTTTTTATTGGTTCAAGTGGAGACTTGATTCCCTATATATATGTTTACATCTCTTGTGTAAGAGAAGTTCCAACACTTAGAAAAAAAGATAGAAACCAAGAAGCGCCATAAGCAACCCTCTCGGGTTGCTACAGTGAGAAAAAATTCATTTTTTTATCTTTTGATTATTTGACACTTCAAGCTTGATATATTGGATCTCCTAAGTGGCGTGGTGGCGTTAGTTGGTCAAGGAAGCGCTTGATTTGATAGATATGGAGACTTCGGTCTAGTAAGGGACATGAAAGGTATGTTAGCTTCTAGCTTCATCTATGTAAATTAAAGCTTGTAGGTGTGTTAGGGGTGTATTAAATTGAAGGTAAAACATGAAAAGAGGGATGGTTGTTAGCTTGAATTGTGAATTTGGAATTTGGGGTTGAATGGGGACAAGCTTGCATATGAAAATATATTAATTTATATACATGTGTTTATTTTTATTTGTCATGAAAATAGTCCTTGTGGGGTGAAAGAAGTGTTGGGGAACTATGTGAATGTATACATGAGGGTTCGCTGGAATTGGAGCCCCATGGGAAGTGTAATGTTGTGTTTTAACGTTGGGGGTTTGGGTTGGGCGTTGGAGTGATGTATTATAATTCTTGGAGTATATAGGAAGGCTTGAATATAGTAGATGTGTACCTATATGTATGCTGCCCTGTTTTACCAAGTTATGCCATAATAGCATTTTGTAGCGATTTTGAAGTTGTAATAGCATTGGAGAGGGATTATTGATGTTGTAGGTTGTTGTTGTTGTTGTTATTTGATTATTTGAGCTGAGTTGATTTCTCGGTGTGGCATATTATAAGGGGAGATGCAGCCAAAATTTTTATAAAATTTGGAACAAAAAGTTAGGATTTAAGATCCAATATGGTTGTTAATCGTCGGCATTGTTGTAATTTATGTAGAAGTTAGACATCTGGAAGCATAAATTGGATTGGTATTGCGTTGGAATTAGTTGGATAAAGAAATTGAGCTATGTGAAGATTCCTATTTCTTGGCATGAATTAGTTAAGCTTAGTCAACGTCATACGTT
>JAOTQJ010065683.1:0-13492 GCA_025642045.1 Solanum sejunctum | reverse complement strand
TTGGGGGGGGGGGGGGGGGGGGGGGAGGGGGGGAGGGTTAATTTCTTGACTTGTTTAAATGATTGTTATTTATTATATCATGATATATTATATTATTATGATAAATATATATTGAATAGATTATATCAATTTCTATCACTATATAATTTTAAATATAAATAATTTAAAGAATAAATCATCAAAATAAATAATATATTTAAATTAATATCGATACTTATAATGTAATACAAGAGATAACAACCACCCACAAATATGGTGACACCATAAATGTGAAGTGGCAGTAGGCAATAGTGGTTTTGAATATTTTTGGAGTCCTAATTATCATTAGTTGTTGAAGAAAAAAACATAGAAAATGCAAATGCATGTGTTTTGGATTACTGATAAACTCTATCGAACAGCTGGTTTAACTTTTTTTTTTAAAAAAAGAATAAACTCTATAAACTTTTGTTCTTTTGTCAGTAAATCCAAAACTTAGCCTGTAATAAACTTATCCACGTGGCATTTACTTGACATTTTTTTTGAAAAAATTAAATATATTCACTCATCCAAGCCCTTTTAACCCACTCAACCAACTAACAAATTAAATCAATGAGTCCCTGATATTCCTTTTTACTTGAGTTTTTGCATTAGAACAACCTGAAACAATGACGACCAAAAATTAAGAAAAAAGAAAAAAAAACAGCAAAAACTCAGTGGCTAAGTTTTGAATTTATTAACAAAAGAACAAAAGTTTATAGAGTTTATTTTTAAAAACACGAAAAAAATTAAACCAGCTGTATGATAGAATTTTATCAGTAATTGAACACACATACATTTACATTTTCTATGTCTTTTTCTTCAACAACCAACGAATACTGGGACTCCGAAAATAACTTTATTCAAAACCACTATTACCTACTGCCATTGCATATTTATGGTGTGTAATTTTGTTTGTGGATGGTTGTGTTGACATAAAATTTCACATTGGTGGTTAATGGGATGGGTGAACTCGTTACAAGGGTTAGACAATCCTCCTTCCTTTGAGCTAACTTTTGGGGTGTGAGTCAGGCCTAAGACCTTCTTTAACATGATATCAGAGCAAGACTCATTTCATCCGATGTTGGGCCTCCAAAAAAATTACCCGCGCACAAGATGCTAAGCACTGGGCTTGAGGTGGGGAGTTGAGACAAAAAGTCTCACATTTGTGGTTAATGAGATGGGTGAACTCATTATAAGTCTTAGGCAATTCTTCGCCCTTTGAGCTAGCTTTTAGGGTGTGAGTTAGGCCTAAGACCTTCTTCAACATGGTATTAGAACAGGATCCATCTCACCCAATGTTGGGCCCCTGAAAAATTGTCCACGCACCAGATGCTAAGCACTGGGCGTGAGGGGGGTTGAGACACAAAATCCTACATTAGTGATTAATGGGATGGGTGGACACCTTATAAGACTTAGACAATCTTCGTTCCTTTGACCTAGCTTTTGGGGTGTGAGTTAGACCTAAAGCCTTCTTCAAGAGGTTGTTACCTCTTATATTGTGTTGCTAGATCGATGTTAATTTAAATATATTATTTATTTTAATAATGTATTCTTCAAATTATTTATATCTAATATTATACATAGAAAATGGTACAATCTATTTCACATTATACATATTTATTAAAATAAAATAAAATCATATAATATAATATATCATAAAACAATAAGTAGCAATCATCCAAACAAGTCAAGCAAAAAATTAAACTTCTGAAATACCAAACCATGTGGAGAAGAAAAATTGAACTCGACTATATTGGATTATCCAAATTTATCAACAATCATGAAATGAAGAGGTAGAAAAGAACCACTAAAGATCAAGCTGCGGAAAAATAAAAAAGGGGCCAGGTGCATTAACGAAGTACAAGAACAACTATAATATGATTCTTTTCTGTAAAATATGTTGAATACAAATATAGGATTTGAGTTAAATTGTGAATGAATTCTATAAATATAGAAAAATATATTCCGCACAAAATTGAGCAAAAAACATCAAGGGGCGTCCCTCTATTTCTTATAAAAATTAAGTTTTTAAAATTTAGAGAAAGGGATAAATTGACGGACAAGATCGATATGATCCCAATTTATTGAAATAGTCATGTCTATTAAGTTTGGCTCAATTTTTATTAATGTAAATATCTATAAAATATTTATTTTTTATGAAGGATAGTATAAATCAATGCATATTTGATCTATTTTTGAAGTAATTATATATTCAATATATTTAAAATGAATTGAGTTGAACATATAATAACCATACATTTTAAAAAACTCATTCTGTAATAAAATATACGGAAAAGGATCATATTTACATACCATAAAGAATAAATTATATTTATTCTTCATTATATTTTCTCAATATTTACACTCTTTTATCTTACTTTCAACTACATTTACTCTTCATCCGTTAAAAGCTCAGCCCCCAACCCACTCATAAAATTATCCATGTGGCATCTACTTGACATCTTCTTTTAAAATTAAATATATTCACTCATCCAAACCCTTTAAATTCAGTCCACCCACTAACAAATTAAATCAACGAGTCTCTTGATATTCCTTTTCACTTGAGTTTTTGCATTAGATCAACCTGAAACAATGACGACCAAAAATTAAGAAAAAAAGAAAAAGAAATAGCAAAAACTTAGTTGCTAAGTTTTGGATTTATTGACAAAAGAACAGAAATTTATAGAGTTTATTTTAAAAAAAAAAAAAGAAAAAAACATAAACCAACTGTCTAATAGAGTTTATTAATAACCGAAAACATATGCATTTACATTTTTGTGTCTTTTTCTTCAACAACTAATGACTATTAGGACTCCAAAATAACTTTATTCAAAACCACTACTGCCTATTGCGACTTCACATTTATGGTGTGTCACCTTGTTTGTGAATGGTTGTTACCTCCAGTATTTTGTTGTGAGAATCGATATTAATTTAAATACATTATTTATTTTGATGATTTATTCTCTAACTTATTTATATTTAACAGTATTCAACTTCCTTTTTGTTTTAAGAAAGTGCTAAGAGGTTTGCCTCATCGCATGGGATTCGCCTAAACTCAGTTGAACTCTGACCTATATCGACAAGGCTGACACAAGAGTGACTCTGATACCATACAATCTGACCAGGGAAGTATTGTCCGCTCTTGCTCCTAGCCTATCACGGATTTGTCCATTTGAGCTCACCCCAAAAGCCGCCTCACAGTAGATAGACCAGTCATTTACTCATATACCTAGCATCTCTCCTGTATTTTTCCAATGTGGGATATCTCATCTCAAAATGGACTGTTGCAATAATACTATTAAAAAATGTTAAAACTCAACAAATTTTGTTATGTTATCATTAATTTTTTTAAGAAAGAAAATCAGTGTACTGCAATAGTTTTTTACAAAAAATCAAGAACTCTCAATAATAAATTGTTATTTTAAAATAAATAAATATTTATTCATCATTTTTTAACTTTTTTTTACGAAGACTAACGGACGAACATCAATTTTTAAAATATAAAAGTATAGCTAAAGAGTATATACTAAAAAAAACCATAAAACTAATATTTTATATTTAAATGATACATAAAAATAAAATTGAAGTGTTAAAATACGGCAAGATGAGATAAAACTTAGAATAAAAAAATATAGCCAAGTTAAAAAAAATTGTGTATGTATTGGCCTAGAAAATAGTTCACAACATACTTAACATATATTAGGAAAAAGTTGGTGTGAGGATGAAATATAAAACAAGAGAGGAGAAAAAATTGTAGAATAACAACTAGCATGTTGTTTTTTAAAGCAATTTCATTATGTACATGTTAATTTTATTTTATAATCCATCTTAGAACCGCATTTTTAACTTACTTGACGTTAAGAAAAATGAAGTAAAAGATACAACACTTATTAGACCAAAAATTAAGAATGTCATCACTAGATAATCTACCCGCATTAACAAACATCATCAATAACTTCCTCAAAAGAAATCAAATACCTAACAAAAGATCGTTAAAACTTGATTTACACCTAAAATGAAAAATAACATTCTACGCAAAATCAAAAAAAAAAAATGTATTGAGGAAAAAAGAAACAGATAAAAAGATATGCAAATCAAAACACTAGCTTTAACTGACGTATGAATATCGAGACTAAGATGTAAAAACAATATAAAACCCAAAATCGAAATAAAAAATGTGAACAAAAAACAAAGTCGCAACAATGAAAACATGAAGAAAACATTGTTGAAACAGGAGAATGAAAATAAAAAAATATCGGTAATATATTTATTAACTAAATGAGTAAACTAATGAAAAGTAGAATTTAGTTTACATCGAAACTAGGTCAAATCTAATAATTCATCTCACTCGAAATCATTTTTACTTTTTTGCTGATTTGGAGGTAATGATTCTATTTGAAAATACGTTAAAGTTTTAGTGGAAATAAGCTCTTGCTTTGTCTTGTTAAATGCTCATTAATAGTATCCACCTGTACGTGCATGGTATTGTATTATGTGGATGTGGTATGGATTTCCATTTGTCAAGAGAGGATGAAATTAAGGACTTACAAAATAATTATTTCCTCTGTTTTATTTTATGTGACACATTGTGATTTGGCATAATGTTTAAGGCTAAAAGAAAAGATTTTTAAAATTTGTGGTTTAAAATAATTATTAGATATTTATGTGGTTGAGAATTATTTTATTAAGGATAAAAGAAAAATTTTAAAATAAAATTATTTCCATTTAGAGTAAGATGATATTCATTTGAATAATTTGCTAAAATGACAAATGTTAGATATGTTATTACGAGTTGTAACATTAGATAATGAATTATAAGTTCTAGCAATTATGGAATTTAACAATTTAATTATAAGTTATAACAGATATATACATTATACCCATTTCATACCAATTACATACTCAAATCTGTTAGGACATATGTTTGAGTATGTAATTGGTATGGATTGAGTATGATGTATATATTTGTTATAACTTGTAATTAAATTGTTAAAATGCGTAATTAATATCATGTAATGTTACAATCTATAATAACACATCTAATATTTATTTTTTTAGCAAATCTTATTATTCTTTTTGGGACAAACCTAAAAGAAAAGCATGTGACATAAAATAGGATAGGATGAGTATTAATTTTAATTCGAACTATATATACGTGTTAATAAAAGTAGTTTTATCGACAAATGGGGTTTGAATTAATCAGTAAAAATATACTGATAGCATAAGTAATTTTTATAATGTCAGTAACTTGTTGATACATCCACATTACATTTTTCTTGATTTTAAATTTTAATTTGATGAATTTTAAAAAGTAAAATATTTAAAAATAACCATTACATTTGGTACATTATTGAAAACATTTATAGTCTTACCAGTAATGGTTGATGATAAATTTGGATAATCCAATATTGTTAAGTTTAATTTTTCTCTTCTCTAAATTGGTTTTGCATTTTGGGGGTTTAAACTCTCACTTGACTTGTTTGAATGATTGTTATTTATTGTATCATGATATATCATATTATTTTGATAAATATATTTAATATTGAATAAATTATATTATTTTTTATCGTTATATAATATTAAATATAAATAATTTGAAGAATAAATTATCAAAATAAATAATACATTTAAATTAATATCGATTCTCACAACATAATATAAGAGGTAACAACAAATGTGAAGTGGCAGTAGGTAGTAGTGAGTTTGAATAAAGTTATTTTTGGAGTCCTAATATTCATTAGTTATTGAAGAAAAAGACACAAAAAATGTAAATGTATGTGTTTTCGATTACTGATAAACTCTATAACTCTATCAGACAGCTAGTTAATTTTTTTTAAAAGAAAATAAACTCTATAAATTTTTGTTTTTTTATAAATAAATCCAAAACTTAGCCACTAAGTTTTTGCTATTTCTTTCTTTTTTTCTTTTTTTAAATTTGTTGGTCCTTATTGGTTCAGGTTGGTCTAAGTGAAAAGAAACATCAAGACACACTGATTTAATTTGTTGGTGGATAGGGTCTGTTAAAAAGATTTGGATGAGTGAATATATTTTAATTTTAAAAAAATGTATATCAAGAAGATGCCACGTGGATAATTTTATAAATTGGTTAGGGGAGCAAGGTTTTAACCGATGAAGAGTAAATGTGAGTGAAAGTAAGATGAAAGAGGGTAGATGTTGAGAAAACATAATGAAGGATAAATATAATTTATTTTTTATGCTGTGTAAGTATGGTCCTTTTCCATATATTTAATTTTATTACAGTCCTTTCTTTGTTATCATTTGATGACACTAGGGATGACAAAATAATTAAAATTTATGGTTATTATATGTCCAACTCAATTCATCTTAAATATAATGAATATTTAATTACTTCAAAAGTAGATCAAATATGCATCGGTTCATACTATTTATCATAAAATATGAATATCTCGTAGATATTTACATTATTAAAAATGGGCCAAATCTAACTAACATGTTTATTTCAATAAATTGGCTTTTCGAAAATAGTCTCTCTACCTTTATGAGGTAGTGGTAAGATCTGCGTATATTTTACCCTCCCAGACCCCACTTGTGAGATTACACTGGGTACGTTGTTGTTGTTTGGGGTTACACCAACCTTATCCGTCGGTTTATCTTTTTCTTTAGATTTTAAAAACTTATTTTATAAGAAACAGAGGAACGTCCCTCGATGTTTTTTGCTCAATTTTGTGCGAAATATATTTTTCAATATAGTTCACTGATTTTTTACACGACTTTTTGGGGAAAAATATAAATAGTATTAGAAATCGATGCAAAGAATTGATTTTTGTTTTTAAAAAATTGAAAATTGTAGTCGTTACTTACTCATCTCCGTTTTGGTCACTCCTATTCAAGGGTTTCTCGTCGCGCATGCCACCGCCGTCGTTCCTTTTTGGCTCTACCCACAGGGCCTTTTATTCTTCTCCTGTCGAACCAATCTCCATTCATTTCTCTGATGAAATCATCGTTGATCTTTTCGATCTTCTCTGGAGAAAGGTTTTCACGATCAGCGCCCATCCGAACCAGATCTGTCACTGCCCACCACTGCTTACACTAGTATTCTTTTCATACTGCAGGTACCATAGTAAAGATTCAGAATCTTTCACACTTGTTGACACCGTCATTGCTCTACTCTCCTCTTCAAGTTCCAGGTTCTAAACTTCCAAAGTAACTTCAGATTTGTTAAGGTTGCCTTTAATTTTTTATTTTTAAATTCATTTTCATTGCTTTATACGAAATTGAGTTGTTTAGAGTTCACGTTGCCTCTATTTAGATATATCTATTTTTTTCTACTTGTTGATTATATACTATTACATATATTTTATCTCTTATCTATTTTTGCCCTCGATTTATCTCTACCCTTTGACTATGTCTTTTGATCAATTGTATAATATTTTAGTATACCTCATTCCAGGTTACTTTTTTGAGTTCTCATTGTTGCACATTAATTATTGTGCATTGTGCCTAGTGTAAATTTTATTGTTTTGTATTCTATTGTATCTATGGGCTTATGATTGCGAGAGATTATATCTTCTTGATCTTCTGTAGTTTACTGAGTTATTAGTTTTTAGTTTAGAGGCATTGAGGTCTGATGGTGGATTAGGGTCATGTCATTGGTTGAGGTTGGAGGCAAGGGGTAGTAGTGGTAAGAGGGGCACAAGCTTACTTAAGTTGAGAGTAGGAACGTGGAACGTAGGATCACTTACAGGGAAGTTAAATAGAAGTAGTGAAGAGTCTCAAAAGGAGACAAATTAATATAGTGTGTGTTTAGGAGACTAGATGAGTAGGTACCAAAGCTCGTGATATGGACGAATTTAAACTATGGTACTGGGTGGCTTTAGAGATAGAAATAGAGTAGGTATCCTAAAAGATAAGGACTTAGGGAGTATGGGGTTGAGGTCAGGAGGATTAATGATAGGGTGATGTTTATTAAACTTGTGATTGGTAGTCATATAGTGAATGTAGTTAGTATTTATGAACCTCAAGTGGACCTGGATGAGGAAGTCAAACAACCTTTTTGAAAATATTTGGATAAGTTTGTGAGAGGTATATATACTGACACAGAAAAAAATAGAAATGCTAATTTTTATTGTTCATATATTATGATATGATATACCACATCAATTTGTTATGTATGAATGATGGATTCCATTAATACAGAGTCAATTCCAATAGACTGAGGGTCCCATTAGCGTGAATCCAATAGGAATTGAGCCTACGAATTCGCTAATTATGAGTTCGGCGCTTTAACCATTCAACATGGATGCTTAGCCTCATACATGGTGAATAACCAAATTCCAACTAAAATGAAATCTTTAGGATAAATTAATGCAATTTAGGAGGAATTAATGAAAGGACATCAATTCAAATCCTGAATTTTTGAATTGAGAGAGATCAAGAATTTTCACAATTTCTTAGAGTCATGGACCCAATTCAATTTAGTGGGATCCTTCATTCACATTTTTTCCACCAAGAACATTTTCTAAAACTCTTTAACCACCAAATTTGGAGTATCCTACTTTTACGCAATTCACAGGGTTCAATACATAATTGATATTTAACGATCAAGGCTGTAATACTCTTTGTAGTACCGGTCCTTATATATATCATATTAATAATCAAAATATGGTCGAAAGAAAAAATCTCTATCTCATAGGGCTTGTTCTATATCTATGAATTCCATTGGATCTAGAAATGATACAAAAGAAAAATCTGTTGGGTGTTCCAATATCAATAAGTTGATTGTTTCGCTCTTGTATCTTCCCAAAGGAAAAAAGATCTCTGAGAGTTGTTTCTAGAATCCAAAAAAGATTACTTAGGTTCTCCCAAATAACTAAAAAGTGTAGTATGCCTGAATCTAACTGGGTTCACATTGGTGGAGGAACTCGATCGAAAAAAAGAGAGATTTTTGTTATAAGATATCTAATAAAACGGTCGCTAGAATTGAGATCTTATTCAAAGAGAAATATCTCAAATATCTAGAGTTTCTTTTTGTATATTATATGGATGATTTGATCCGTAAGGACCATGGTTGAGAATTGTTTGATCGTCTTTCTCTGAGGAAGAGTCAAAATAGAATCAACTTGAATTCAGGTCCCCTATTAGAAATCTTAGTGAAACAGTGGATTTCTTATCTCATGTCTGCTTTTCATGAAAAAAAATGCCAATTGAAGTGGAGAGAGAGTTTCTTCAAACAACAAAGGACTGGGTCAACTACTCAATCAAATGATATTGAGCGTGTTTCCCATCTCTTCTTGAGAAACAAGTGGACTATTACTTTGCAAACTGTGCTCAATTTCATATGTGGAAATTCTGCCAAGATCTCTTCGTTAGTTTGGGGGAAGAAACTGCCCAAATCAGATTTTTGAAGAATGTATCGAGAGAGAATTAGATTTGGTTAGACAATGTGTGGTTGGTAAACAAGGATTGATTTTTTAGCAATGTACAAAATGTATCGTCAAACATTCAATATGATTTCACAAGATCTAGTTTCGTTCAAGTAACGAATTTGTCCATAGGCCAAATAATCAGATATCTAATTATTGGAATAATTGTTGGAGACTCAAATGATGGATATGCAAGCATGATAACTTATATGTTGTTCTATATCTCCATGAATCTAGTAACTTTCTCTTGCATTGTATTATTTAGTTTACACATCAGAACTAATAACATTCGAGATTATGTAGGATTATAGAGATCAAATCCATTCAATTTCTAAAAAATATTATTAATTCTTAACTTTTTGAGAAATCCTTCATTAGTAGTTGTGAATGACTAGTTTTTGCAATCTTTTTTACCTTGATTTCATAGGAGCAAGTCAGAAAGATTGAGAAATAGAACAATCTGATTCTTGCATATTCTTGATAGACCAACATTTATATATAGATGTAGGAGGATCTATTTAGGAAGTAAGAAGCTCTTTTGACATCTCAAAGATTTTAACGGGCATATCAATGCACTTCTAGTGATTTTGACGATGTTCATGGAGGCTTTGATTTTGGGGAGAGGAATGGAAGTGAAACGTTTCTCTTAGATTTTTCTAAAGGCTTTGAGTTGGTCATTTCTAACTCATACTTTTTGAAGAGAGAAAAATCAATTGATTACCTTTCGTAGTATGGTAGCTAAAATTCAGATTGATTACTTACTCTTCTGGAAGGGTGATAGAAGCCTTTTTGTAAGAATTGCAAGGTTATTTTGATCGAAACTATTTCTACTCAGCGTAGGATACTAGTTATGGATTTAGAGATTAAGACGGATAAGAGGAAGAAGGTTATTTATGCCCAATCGAGAATTAGATGGGAAAGTCTGGCTCTTACCCTTTCTCGAGAGATGGGGGAAAAGTTGAGCAGTTTGAGGATTTAGAGTAGTAGCAGAGATATGAATACCATACGGGACATTATGGTTTATTGCATTAAAAAAGTAGCTACCGAGGTACTAGGTGTGTCGAGAGGGATCTTTGGTGGACGTCAAGTTGATTGGTGGTGGAATGGAGAAATTCAAAGCAAAGTGAAAGCAAAAAAGATTGTCTATGCAAAGTGGTTGGAGTATAAGGATGAGGATGAAAAATGAAAGTTTAAGGATATTTATAAAACTTCAAAGACAGCAGTGAAGACGATAGTCACTAGTGCTAAGACAACATCGTTTGAACCTTGTATGTTGAGCTAGGCAAAAGTAGTGGGGACAAAAGATTGTATAGGCTCAAGAAAGAAAGAGAGAAGCTTGCAACTTGGACCAAGTGAAGCGTATCAAGGATGAGGAGGGTGAGGTATTGGTAGATGAGACTTCCATTAAGTAAAGGTGACAAACTCACTTTCATAAACTCTTAAACGAAAAAAGGGGATAAAGATATTGAGTTAGGTGATTTAACAATAGTCATCAAGCTTTTGGTTACTATAGGCATTTTAAAATTGAGATGATTAGATATGCTATTAGTGGGATAAATAGAGGCAGAGCAATCATAACCAATGATATTTTGATGGATTTTTAGAAGAGTACGGTCAATGATGGTATAAAGTGGTTGACTAGGTTATTTAATGATATTTTGAAGACTACTAAGATGCCCAATAAATAGAGGAGTACAATGGTTCCATTGTACAAGAATAAGGGTAATATTCAAAACTGTAACAATTACAGTGGTGTCAAGTTGCTAAGCCATACTATGAAGGTCTGGGAGAAGGTGGTGGAGAAGAGGGTAAAAAAATAAGTGTTTATTTTAGAGAATCAGTTCGGATTCATGTCAGAATGATTGACTACTAAAGCAATTCATCTTTTTCGAAGACCAGTGGAGAAAATATAGGGAAAGAAAGGGGGACCTTCATATGATGTTCATTGATCTTGAGAAGATCTATGACAATAGGGATGCCCAGAGTGGTGTATATTAGGGTGATAAGGGACATGTATGATAAAGCCAAAATTCAGGTAAGAATGGTGGGAGGAGACTCAGAGTATTTTCCTATTGATATGGGACTTCATCAAGAATTTGTGTTGAACCCTTTTCTTTTTGCCTTGGTAATGGATGAGCTGACACGGTCTATTCATGAGAAGGTTCTATGGTGTATGTTATTTGTGGATGATATAGTACTAATTGATAAAACTCAGAATAAAATTAATGATAGGTTGAAGGTTTGGAGACATACTTTGATATCCAAAGAGTCTAGAATGAGCAAGACTAGAATAGAATACTTAGAGTGCAAATTCAGTGTTGCATGGATGAAGCAGATATTGAAGTGAGCTTGCCACTCAATCTATTCCCAGGAGATATAATTTTAAATATGTTGGCTCCATGATCCAAAATAGTGACGATATCAATGATGATGTAACACATCGTATTAGGGAAGCATGGACTAATGGAGGCTTACCTCTGAAGTATTGTGTGACAAGAAGATACCACCTACATTTTAAAGTAAGTTTTATACAATGGTGGTGAGATCATCTTTGCTATATGGGGTGGAGTGCTGGCCCCATGGACGAAATGGAGGCTTACCTATGGAGTATTTGTGATAAGAAGATACCACCTAAACTTTAAGGTAAGTTTTATAGAATGGTGGTGAGATTGTCTTTGCCATATGGGGTGGAGTGCTGGCCAATCAAAAACTCACATGTTCAAAAGATACAGGTTGGGAAGATGAGGATGTTGAGATAGATGTGTGGACATGCCAAGAAGAATAAGATCATTTAGGGAAAGTCAGGGGGCGGACTCTGTGGCAACAAAATGAGAGAAGCGAGACTGTGATAGTTTGAGCATGTGTAGAGAAGAAGTGTCGATGCTTCTGTTAGGAAGTGCAAAAGGTAAGATCTAGGGGTTACACAAAGGGGTCGAGATAGACCAAGAAAGTATTTGAGGGAGGTGCTTAGGCAGGATATGGCGCAACTTCGTATCACTAAGGACATGACCTTAGATAGAAAGGAATGGAGGTCGTGTATTATGATAGAAGGTTGACGGCTAATAGAGATACGATGATTTCTAGCCTTGTGCTATTGTAAGTTAGTACAACTAATCTTGTCTTTATATATTGTGTTACATTGCTATTATCCATCATTTATTTTGTTACTTTTATTATCTTTATAAAATATTATTTATTTTTCGCTCTAGTCTAGGGATAATATTTTTAAGATAAGGATCTTTTAAAAATATTCTCTCTATATCTCTGAGGTAGTGGGAAGAATTGCGTATATTTTACCCTCTCTAGACCCTACTTGTGGAATTTCACTAGGTATGTTATTTTTGTTGAATTATATTTTGAAAATTCATCACCAGTAAGTTTATTCAAATAAAATAATATTTATTTATTTATAATTAAAAAATAAACTCATGTTGATGAATAAGTGTTAAGTGAATGACTTAAGTTTCAAAGAAATATTTATTATGATCCATTTATTATTGCATAAAAATATTATATGATGATTCATATTTTGTCTAAAGATAATGTAATACCCCCTAAATTTCCTAAATCAGATAAATCTAGAAAATTTTAGAGTTTCATCTGATTCTATACTAGGTGGGTATCTACGAGTTGCATCTACAACTTGTAGATGATTTTACATATTGTAGTGGGATTTTGTAGATGCTCTCAACACTAGGTTAAAAATCTGAGTCGAGTTGAACAATACGAGTTAGGTCTATGACCCGTGCTTGCTTCCACGAGTCGTGAGAATGGGTACCAACCTCAAAATCCTAAAAACAAAATTGAAGTGTTGGACTATTGTACGAGACGGGTCTACGACCCATAAATCCAACGACAACCCGTACAATGATCCACATGGTTTCATGTTCAAAATTTTGGTTTCTGAACCTTGAACCATGAATTGACAAGATGATCTCGTAGATGAGTCTACAATCTGTAGAAGGTGATTGTTAGGACCGGCAACGTAATTTAAAACTCGAACGTCCTTAATTGGTTCGATTTAATAAAGTTTGGGACCAAATGTAACATTTTACTTAAGTTAGGTCCTT
>JAOTQJ010065672.1:0-13492 GCA_025642045.1 Solanum sejunctum | reverse complement strand
AACTTGTGATAGTACCTAGAGGAAGCTCGGACAACTATACAGCTGCATTGCCAGTCAATGATATTGGAAACACTCTCCAACCAATAACATCAAGAGAAAGGTTTTGTGTCCCCATAACACTCTTGCAAACAAGCACCACATTTTGAAGATGGTTGTGGGCATCCTTCGAAGGTAGCCCTGTGAATAATCTGTAGTTTTAGAGCATTTCGAGCAATCCACTCAATATCGTGAACTTAGTATATGTCGGTAATGAAGGTAGTGCTATAGCACCGGTAATATCCATAGACATAAGGTTCAATCTATATTGATTACATCCATAAGTGTTTTCATTGAAGTCCCTGAGTTGTGGCCTATCACCCCTTTGTGGTGGAATCTCCTTTCTTCCCATATCCTCGTTCTTATTCATATCCTCCTTAACCTCGATATCTTTATTCACTTGAGTCATTCTTCTTGGTAGTCAATGGATATCTATATTGAGTGGAGCTAAGGGATTGCCTTGGCTCCTTGTGTTGGGTATACAATCTAGGATAGCTTTCAAATAAAATCAAACAACAAAAACAAAAACAAAAGTAAAGTACAAGTGATTCTAGAAATCAATACTAGAGCTAACTAATAGTGAAATCAAATCAAAATCTAGTTGTATTCCTCGACAATAGCGCCATAATTTCTGATGATGTTCACACTCCTATAAAAAAGTGATCGTTGACAGCAATTAATCTAACCAAGGTTAGGGTCAAATGCACGGGGAATATAGGACTTGATTAAAAATCTTTACCACTATTCATTTATAGTATTTATGACTACAATCTCTAAATTAGGGTGGGGAGGGTTTGTGATTCAAAAACAAAATAAAACTACTACTAACTATAACGCGAGAAAACACTCAATTTTGGGGACAACTTGGGAATTACATGCCCTATGGTTCATCGACTCAATTACCCTAGATAATATAGATAAAATTGATGATTTTCATGTAGGACAGTAACTTAGGTTCTTCTAGCTCTTTTGTGAAGGCGAAGGTTAAATTTCACCATGGCGCTTGGTCGGCAACTATGCCGGGCCAACTAACTATTACCTATTGTCCCAGTCAACCTCCCCTTGGTCATGCTTGATTGATTAGATGAGAACACATCAATCAAATTCTATCATTTATTTTCCTTTTCTTATTTGTCACTACCTTGGTTGGGATCGTGATAGTAGGCAGGGTCTGGTGTTGGCCACCACCAAATAACAATAAAAATGAAAGGAAACAAATAATGCATGTAAAACTCCAATCATACAAGTGCAATAAACCTAGGTTATTTCAAGTCAACTACCTATGGTTTCTACAACCCCAAGTTGTGGGTGCTTAGCTACTCATGGCTGAGGCAAAACACATAAAAATATACATAATAGATATAAATGAGAGCTTTACCAATACCAATAAAGAAAATAGGCACCAAAAGTTGCAAACCCACAAGCTTGATTGATCAACAGTGAATACAAGACAAGATTTGCAATCCCCAAAATGGGTTTTCCAAGAGAGAATAATAAACTACTCTAAAAACTAAGAAAAGATTCAAAATGTGATTGTAGATTGTCTACTGGTAGAACACTTTCTCAAAAACCTAACTTAAACTATATATAGTATTTACAAAATAACCCTATAATTTACACAGAAAAGACAACTGGCAGTTGATAAGTCTCGCAGTTACAAATCGTAGGATAACCTATGAGTCATAGTAAGGGTCTCATATCAGATTCTTGGCATCTTGGACTGAACTGGCATGACCCATAGGTACGAGTCATTGGTTGAACTATGACTCGTATGCTCCTCTTGTAATCTTGGCCTTTAATTTTTGGTCCAACATCTTGGATCTCTGATTCTTGCTATGAGTCTACCTATAAGAGTCATAGTGAGGCTTACGACTCGTATGATGGCCTCATAGGGGTGACCTCCACTTAGCAGATTTTTGAATTTTAGTCTATGATTCTTGATATGACATCACACTACTAGATTGAACTACGACTCGTAAGTGGGCTTGTAAGGCCTTTACTTTAGTAAAATGTTCAACTTTTCTTCAAAATCATGCCAATCTAAATTTTCTGCAAGATTAACACAAAAACACATCAAAAAACTAAAAAGTCACTTTAAGAACTCATAAAATCCCTTGTTTCAATCATCAAATGTGCTATATTTTGACAACACATCATAGATCATGTCTAACACAAGAGGAAGAATGGCCTACACACCCGAGGAACAATATGCTCATAGAGAGCTCCAGGATGGTCTCACTTTGCTAGCTCAAGTTGTGGCTAACCCCCTCATGCTCTTACTCTGGCATCTCGAGTAAAGGACTTTATGAGGAGGAACCCATTAGAGTTCTATGGGTCTAAAATGGGTGAGTATCCTCAAGAATTTATTGATAAGTTATACAAAATGTTAGCTATCATAAGTATGAGGTTAGTGGAAAAGGCGGAGTTGCCGACTTACCAACTCAAGGGGGTGGCTCAAATATGGTATACTTAATGTAAGGAGGAGAAGGGGAACAACAATGTGATTTGGGAGTAGTTTAAGGCAGCTTTCCTCAACCGGTTCTTAGCTCTTGAGCTTTGGGAGGCCAAGAAGATAGAGTTTATGAATTTAAAGCAAGGATCTATGAATGTGATGGAGTATGCCCTCAAGTTCAACCAACTCTTTAAATATGCTCAACACTTGATTATCGACCCAAGGTCTAGGATGAATAAGTTTGTGATGGGTGTATCCGATTTAGTGAGTGAAAAATGTCATAACGCCATGTTGATAGGTGACATGGACTTGTCCCGCCTTATGATTTATGCCGAACAATTGAAGGGGGAGAAATTGAGAAAGAGAAAGGGTAATGAGGACAAGAGGGCCTGTTTTGATGGTAAGTTCTAGTGTCTCAAAGGTGGTTGATTTCTTCAAGGCCAAGGGTCTTATCATGCTCCTAATAAAAGGTTTGCCAATGACTACCCTAGAGTCCAAGGTGATGGTAGTGTGGGGTCCAATAGTATATGTCGAAAGTATGGTATGGGTTATGGTGGCCTATGTTTTAGAGTTATTAATGCTTGCTATAGTTGTGGGGAAGTGGGGTATAAGGTTATGGATTGTCCACGTAATTCCAACAAGTGTAAATATATTCGTCCATAAGGCCGGTGTGCTAATGTGGTTCCTTTGGGAAGAGGAGGTCAACAAGGTGGTGCCCCAAAGTACAATCAATTCTATGCACTCCAAGGGAGACAAGGGTTTGATGAGGTGACTTATGTCATAACCGGTATATCAAAAGTCTTTGATTTTGACATTTATGCATTGATATACCCGGGTGCCACTCTTTCTTTTGTTACTCCATTTGTTGCCAAAAAGTTTCATGTTTAGCTTGAATTGTTGTATGAGTCTTATGAGGTGTCTAGTCCTATTGGTACATCTATTATTGCTAGAAAGGTCTATAGAAATTATCCCATTTGTATCTTGCATAAAATATTTCCTTGTGATCTTGTTGAGTTGGATATGATGGATTTTGATGTCATTCTTAGAATGGATTGGTTGCATTCATATTATGCCTCAATTGATTGTAGAACCCATCAGATCAAATTCTGATACCCAAATGAACCCATCTTTGAGTGGGAGAGTCAAGATGTAGTGGTCAAGGGTAAGTTTATCTCTTGCATTAAAGACCATGCCTCTATCATCTTGTGAGGGTTAGGGATGTCGAGTCCAAAGTACTTCCTTTAGAGTCGGTTCCAATAGTTAGTGAGTTTCTTGATGTCTTTCCTAATGACCTTCCTGGTGTTCCTCCCGAAAGGGAAATAGACTTTGGTATGGACCTCCTTCTCGATACTCAACTCATTTCTATTTCCCCTTACCATATGGCCCCGATAGAGTTAAAGGAGTTAAAGTAGAAATTGAGGGATTTATTGGAGAAGGATTTTATTAGGCTAGCCAATCAACTTGGGATACACCGGTTTGTTTGTAAAGAAGAACGGTGGGTCTCTTAGAATGAGATAACTTAATAGGGTCACTATAAAGAATAAGTATCCTCTACCAAGGATTGATTACTTATTTGACCAACTTCAAAGGGCTAGTCACTTTTCTAAGATTGATCTTCAGTCTGGGTATCATCAAGTGAAGGTGAAGGAGTGTGACATTCCTAAGATGGCCCTCCGGACTAGGTATGGGCATTATGAATTTATGGTTATGTCTTTCGGGTTGACCAATGCACTGACTATCTTCATGGATCTTATGAATAAGGTCTTTAAACCCTACCATGATTTGCTTGTCATGATTTTAATTGACGATATCTTGATCTGCTCTCATAGTGAGGAGGAGCATGTGAGTCATTTTAGGGTAATGTTACAGAAATTGAGGGAAGAGAAGTTGTATGCCAAATATGAAAAGTCCGAATTTTGGTTAAAAGTGGTTACCTTTTTAGGTCATATAGGTCGGGGGATAGGGTTAAGGTGGATCCTAAGAAGACGAATATGATTAGAAATTGGCCTAGGCCTTTGACCCCGTCAGATATTAGAAGCTTCTTAGTCTTAGCGGGTTACTATCGGAGGTTTGTGAATGGGTTCTCTTCTATTGCTTCACCCATGACTAAGTTGACTCAAAAGAAGGCTAAATTTGTGTGGACCAATGAGTGAAAAGATTTTCCAAACTTTGAAAGATAAGCTTGTATTCGCTCTTATTTTGTCTCTATCGGAAGGATTAGAAGGATTTATTATGTACTGTAATGCCTCTCGGGTTTATTTGGGTTGCGTTTTGATGAAAAATGGTAAGGTTATAGCCTATACTTCTAGGCAACTCAAAGTGCATGAAAAGAATTATCCTACTCATGATCTTGAATTGGCCGCTGTGTTTTTGCTTTGAAAATTTGGCATCATTATTTATATGGGGTGCATATTGATGTGTTTACTGATTATAAGAGTCTCCAATATGCGTTCACTCAAAAAGATCTCAACTTGAGAGAAAAAAATAGGTTAGAACTTCTTAAGGATTATTATGAGTGTGCATTATCATCCCGGTAAGACTAATGTTGTGGTCGATGCATTGAGTAGGGTGTCTATGGGTAGCCTAGCTCATCTTGATGATAGGGCAAGGAGGTAGCTAGAGAGGTTCATCAGTTGACTAGATTGGGAGTTAGGTTGGAAGAGGTTGATAATGGTGGTATTGTGGTTGATGATGGTTCAAAGTCTTCCTTGGTTGATGAAGTAAAAGCAAAGCAAGATCTTGACCTTTCCTTGTTACAATTGAAGGCCTTAGTGAGAAATGGCAAGGTGGAGGTTTTATCCCAAGGGGGAGATGATGCCCTTAGATACTAAGGTAGGTTATGTGTGCATTGTGTTGATGACTTGAGAGAGAAAATTCTTGATGAGGCTCATAATTCTTCCTATTCTATTCACTCCAGTTCTACCAAGTTGTATAGAGATTTTAGGGATGTGTTTTGGTGGGGAGCTATGAAGAATAACAGTGATAAATTTGTATCCAGTTGTTATAGTTTCCAACAAGTCAAAGCCAAATATCAAAGGTCGGGTGGCCTAACCCAAGATATAGAGATTCCTACTTGGAAGTGAGAGGAAATTAATATGGATTTTATGATTGGATTGCCTAAGACTAGAAAGGGTTTTGAACCTATTTGGGTTGTGGTTGATCGGATGACAAATTCGGCTCATCTCCTACCAGTTAAGACTACTTATGGGGCTGAAGACTATGGTAAATTGTACATTCATGAGTTGGTTAGATTGCATAGGATGCCTTTGTCTATCATATTGGATTATTTTGCTCAATTCACTTCACACATTTGGAGGTCCTTCCAAATAGGTCTTGGTACCAAGGTAAAGCTTAGTACGGCCTTTCATCCTCAAACGGATGGCCAAGCCGAAAGAACTATCCAAACTCTTGAGGATATGCTTAGAGCTTATGTTTTGGAGTTTAAGGGTAGTTGGCTATTACTTTACCTTTACTGTAAAATCTGTGCACAGCTGTAAAATAAATGACCAACTGATTAGTAGTGAAACTGTATCAGGTTCGTCCCTATCTAGGTTATACTCAACCCCTCAGGCTACCCCCATTGATAGGACCGTCCCTGGCTAGGTGCTATCTCCACCCCTCGGGCTGCCACCTATAAAAAATTATATATTTTATCTTTTAATTACCTTTGAGATGATTCTTTTGGTGGTCATAATATTGGAGCTGTACATGATGTGTACATGCTAATGTGTATTAGAAAGTACAATTAGGGGCAGAAAGGTTAAAGGAATATGCTCGGGTTTATAATAACACGCTTGTTGCCCATGTATTGCTTTCTTATGTGATTGAGATGCCAAGGTGTATCTACTAGATATTAATGCTAGTTTTATCACCTACTATGTAGTAGCTAAGTATTTGGACGATCATCTTCCATTGATTGAGTTTTCTTACAATAATAGTTATTATTCTAGCATTGATATGACTCCTTTTGAGACCCTCTATGGTAGGCATTATAGATCACTGGTTGGGTGGTTCAAAGTGGGAGAGATGACATTGTTGGGTCTGGATTTAGTCATAAAGACTATGGAGATGGTAAGGTTGATTAGAGAAAGATTGAAAACAACCCAAAGTTATCAAAAGTCCTATACCAATGTGAGAAGAAGAGACCTTAAATTTAAAGTTGACAATTAGGTCTATTTGAAGGTGTCACCCATGAAGGGTGTGGTTCATTTTGGTAAGAAGGGTAAATTCAGTCCAAGATTTATGGGCCCTTATAGGGTGTTGGGGAGGATTGGTAAAGTGGCCTATGAGTTGGAGTTGCCTAGTAAAATGGACTTGGATCATCTGGTCTTTCATGTATCCATGTTATGGAAATATGTGGGTGACCCAAATGCTATTGTCCCATTGGATGAATAAGTTCCAATAGATATCTTATATTGACAAGTGAAGAGGTTGAGAAACGAGGATATGGATTCCATTAAGGTCCTTTGGAGGAATCAACAAGTCAAAAGTGCTACATGGGAGGCCGAAGGGGACATGCAAAAATGATATCCCGATCTTTTTCATTCTACTCAAGCCTAAGGTCCTAACTCTAAGTCTTCTATGTGATTTCATGTCTCATGTATTAGCCCTATATGTCAACTGCATGCATTCATGATTATGTTGATAAGTTCATGGTGATTTTAACACTTATATTGAGATTTTTGAAAATGGTGTTTTTAAGTGTATGGTTGCATTCTTGTTAGGACTAATCACTTCATGATTACTCTTCTTGTGTACATTTTTTTGACATTCGAGGACGAATGTTCTCAAGGAGGACATATTGAAACAACCCCAAAAAGTGCCCAAAAATGTGCCTCGAAAGTGCCTGAAATCATAATTTTCATATAGCTCAAAATTCGTGCATGACATCAAAAATTCAACTTCATATTATTGATCGGGGGAAAACATTGACTGGGAAATGGGTCTAACCCTGATTTTAGAGAAATCTTATCCCAATTTGAAAATCGCAAAATGTGATTTCTAGAGAGCAGTGCATGCCATTGGCGCGACATTGCCAAGGTGCGTCACTGTGTTATTTTTTTTTTTCAGTTTTTCATTTTGGTCCAAGACTTGTGGATCTTCGGCCTAAGTCTTTTTATGAGTGAAAATACCTATACTTAGTCATATTTCACCTTCATATCATACAGGTCATTCCCTAACAACACTTAGATAAATATTTCACCCAAAATTCAAGTGCCAAAACTCATCCCGGATCTTAAGGATTTCACTCAAGCTTCAGGTCTCCATTTTCAATATTCATCAAGGAATTCTCCAAAGCTAATATATATAGGTTTCAACCATTGGGTCCTATCACCCATTGTTCCCAAGCTTCCCTGTTACCTAAATTACATGTTTCTAAGTTGATTTTACTTATGGGTCTTCTATTATGAATTTGACTATGAACTATCTTGGGATTTTGTAAAAGTGTGACTGTTGAAGCATGTTTTAAGTTGTGAATTTTAATCTATCTTGAGATTTGATGAACAATTTTGATGTATATTGCATGAGGGTATTAACAAGTATCGGTGGGTGATTTTACATTGATTTTTCTTGCATGATTTCACTCTTGAATTTCATAATTTTACACTAGTATTACACACCTACCAAGTGTTCGATAAAATGTCCAGTTTAGGGTTCTTAAAATATTGATGATCCATTGCATGACCTATGACTTGTATGACTTTATGATGATGAAAATAATGTATATATGTATTGATTTCATGTATAGTATCTATCGTGTTGCAAGTTGACCTCTCCTCGTTCGGGGGGTGGTAGGCCTAAACAACCATGTTAGGGGATTTATACCTGAAATGCCTCATTTTGGAGGTAGTAGGCCCGTGCAATCATGTTGGATGTTTGTACCCTAATTGCCTTGCTGGGGAGGTAGTAGGCCTATGGAACCATATTGGGGGGTTTGTACCTCAATTGCCTTGCTCGGGAGGTAGTAGGCCTGTGCAACCATGTTGGGGGGTTTGTACATCAATTGCTTCGCTCGGCAGGTGGTAGGCTTGTGCAACCATGTTTAGGGATTTTCACCTCAATTACGTCACCAAAGAGGTGGTAGGACTTGCTTACTAATGATTTTCTCTTCCTACATATGTAAAATATTCTATGTAAGCATATTTTACTATAAGCATATTCATGAAGGCCATATTATTATATGCTCATTTATTGCCTAACTATGCATTTTGATTATGTTGCCTTTCTCTTGTTGCATTGCATCCTCCATACTTAGTATATTCAAATGTACTAACGCATACTCTATGCCTACATGATGTTACCATATATGGACCGAAGCCCCATTTGATCCTCCTCCTCCTCCACGTGACTAGTACGATTTCTGTCAAAACAAGTTGGTGAGTCCTCAATTTTGGGGATAATGTCTTTGATCTTATATTATGTATAAAGACTTTCTATCCTTTGTTGTATGTTTTGACTCTAAGGCTAAGCCCGGTTTCTTATCTTTCCCCCTATAAGTTTTATGTTTAGAGCGGTACTATGATAGGGACAAGCAGGGGAATAAATTGCTTCTATGCCCTGGGCACCAAACAGGAGTGGAAGAACTCACCCGATAGTATGAACCAAATCTTTACTTATGATGTATATGCCTTATTAGACCCAAGAATCACATAGTCATTTGTAACCCCATATGTACCTATGAAGTTTGGGGTCAACCCAAAATGCTTTCTTAAGCCTTTCAGTGTTTCTACTCCTACTGGAGAGTCTATTTTAGCCCAAGGAGTTCATACAGGCTGTATAGTCTCAGTTTATCATAAGACTCTTTGTAGCTGATTTGGTGGAGTTAGACATAGTAGATTTTGATGTCATCCCAAGAATGGATTGGCTTCATGTCGGGTATGCTTCCATAGATTGCAGACCCAGCGTAGTCAAGTTTCAGTTTCCTAACGAATCAATCTTAGAGTGAAGGGGTCGCTTAGATTTCCTAAGGGTCAGTTTGTTTCATATCTCAAAGCTATAAAGTTAATCTCCAAGGGGTGTGTATACCACCTAGTCAGAGTTCAGTATTCTCGTATTGAGGCACCATCTCTTTAATCTATCCCAGTTGTGAATGAGTTCTCAGAAGTCTTTCCTGAGGATCTTCCCGGAGTCCCTCCTGACAGGGAGATAGACTTTGGGATAGATATTCTTCTAGATAATCAACCCATATCTATTCCTCCATACCGTATGGCTCCTTCGGAGCTAACAGAGTTAAAGTTACAGCTGAAAGATCTTTTAAATAAGGGTTTCATTAGACCAAGCATCTCATCTTGGAGTGCTCCAGTTCTTTTCGTGCATAAAAAGGATAGTTCTCTATGGATGCACATAGATTACCATTAGCTGAACAAGGTCACAATTAAGAATAAGTATCCTCTTCCTAGAATTAGTGACTTATTCTACAAACTTTAGAGTGCTACCTATTTTTCCAAGATAGACCTCAGATTTGGGTATCACCAGCTTAAAGTTAGAGAGAGAGAGACATTCCTACGACAAATTTTAGAACCATCTATGGTCATTATAAGTTTTTGGTCATATCCTTTGGGCTGACAACTGCAACACCAACTTTCATAGATCTTACAAACAGGGTGTTGAGGCCATACCTAGATATATTCATTATTGTGTTCATAAATGATATCCTGATCTACTCCCGTAATAAGGAGGAGCATACAAACCATCTTAGACTTATCATTTAGCCCTTTAAGGACTAGCAGCTATATGCTAAATTTTCTAAGTGTGAGTTCTGGTTGGCATCTGTGGCATTTTTGGGGCACATTGTGTCTGGTGAGGGTATACAAGTTGATTCCCAAAAGATTGAGGCAGTATAGAATTGGTCAAGGCCTATAACTCCCACAGAGATAAGGAGTTTCTTAGGCTTAGCGAGGTACTACAAATGGTTTATAGAGGGGTGTTCTTCTATCTCAGCTCCCTTGACTAAACTGACTTAGAAGAATACTAAGTTTGAGTGGTCAAAAGCTTGTGAGAAGAGTTTCCAAGAGTTAAAGACTAGGTTGACCACAACCCCAGTCTTATCCCTACCAGATGGAGTTGATGATTTTATGGTATATTATGATGCTTCCAGAGTTGGCTTGGGCTGTGTATTAATGCAGAGAGGCAAGGTGATAGCATATCCATCCAAAAAACTTAAGATTCATGAAAAGAATTACCCAACTCATGATCTTGAGCTTGCGGCGGTGGTGTTTGCTCTGAAGATCTGGAGACACTACCTATATGGTGAGCACGTGGATGTATTCATGAACTACATGAGTTTGCAATATGTGTTTGGCCAAAAGGAGCTGAATTTAAGACAGAGGAGATGGTTGGAGCTGCTGAAAGACTATGATATGAGTATCCTCTATCATCCAGGTAAAGCTAATATAGTTGTTGATGCTCTTAGCAGGGTGACCATGGGGAGCACAACCCATGTTGAGGGTGAAAAGAAAGAGTTAGTTAAGGAGGTTCACAGATTAGACCATTTGAGGGTGCATCTTGAAGATTCTAATGAAGGTAGGGCCATTATTAGAAATGGGTCAGAGTCATCCTTGGTGGTAGAAGTGAAAGAAAAGCAAGACAAGGATCCTATCCTCCTCCAATTGAAAGACGATGTTCAGAAGCAGAAAATATTAGTGTTCTCAAAAGGGAGAGGTGGTGTCCTGAGATATCAAGACAGGTTGTGTGTGCCAAATGTTGACAGCCTTAGAGATAGAATTTTAGCTGAGGCTCATAATGCCAGATAATCTATCCACCCTAGTGCAACAAAGATGTATAGAGACTTGTGAGAAGTCTGTTAGTGGGGTTGTATGAAGAAGGATATTGCAGAGTTCGTGTCTAGATGCCCAAATCGCCAACAAGTTAAGGTTGAGCACTAAAGGCTTTGTAGTGAAGCCCAGAACATAGAGGTTCTGAAATGGAAATGGAAGATGGTCAATATGTACTTCGTAATAGGTTTACCTCAATCCCGTAGACAACATGATTCGATATGGGTCATAGTAGATAGAATGACCAAGTGAACTCAGTTCCTAGCTGTCAAGATGACTGATACAGTTGAGGATTATGCCAGACTTTATCTTAAGGAGAATATTAGTCTACAGGGGGTCCCTATATCCATTATTTCAGACAAAGGAGCTCAGTTTACAGCACAGTTTTGGAAGTCCTTTCAGAAGGGGCATGGTACGAAGGTGGATCAGCTTTCCATCCACAGACAGATGGGCAAGCAGAGTATACAAACCTTAGAAGATATGTTGAGGAGAGTGTAATAGATTTTTAACGTAACTGGGATGATCATTTACCTATGATTGAGTTATCTTATAATAATAGCTTTTAGGCCAGCATACAGATGGCACCATATGAGGCCTTTTATGGGAGAAGGTGTAGATCACCTATTGGGTGGTTTGAAGTGGGTGAGGAAGGACTGATAGGACTTGATCAAGTTCATTAGGCTATGGAAAAAGTGAAGGTTATCTAGGAGAGGCTCAAGATAGCTCCAAGCCGACAAACGTCTTATACAGATGTTAGAAGAAGAGACTTGGAGTTTGAGGTAGGCAATTGGGTATACTTGAAGGTATCTCTAATAAAGGAAGTTATGAGATTCGAGAAGAAGGGGAAGCTCAGCGCACGATATATTATGACTTACCAAATCCTTAGAAGAGTGGGTGGCATTGCTTACGAGTTAGAGTTACCGACAAAATTAAGTGCCATACATCGAATATTTCATATTTTCATACTTAAGAAGTGCTTTGGAGATTACTCTCTAGTGGTCTTGGTTAAAAGTGTAGGGATTAAGGACGATTTGTCATATGAAGAGATTTCAGTGCAAATATTATACTGGCAAGTTTGTAAATTGAGGACCAAGGAGATTGCTTCAGTGAAGGTTTTGTGAAGAAACCAATTTATAGAAAAAGCCACATGGGAAGAAGAAGAGGACATGAAAGCCAAGTATCCACACCTATTCATCGACCTAAATGAGGACCTTGAAGGTAAACTTACATACTCAAGACTTATGTTAGTTTAAAGTGTAGTAAACTTGTTGTTTTGATCCAAATTCCTTATATTGTTACCAATCGAGGATGAATGATCCCAAGGGGGTAGATATTGTGACATTTCCATGAAAAGACTAAAATACCCATAGATTGAACTTGCGCGTAACGTATCTTCCCATGCTCCGATTGCAAATTCGAACTGAATTTGCGATCTGTACAAAAAATTGAGTCAAAACATTATCCCGACTCGACTTTAACGTGAAAAATGCGAATTAATTTTTTCCAAGAAAATAAAAAACAGTTACATTTTTGCACTCCTTCTGCAACGCGAAGAGGATGTGGAACGACATTTGTGTTTTTTTTCAAAATTCAACGATACTAGAAAATCTACAAAAAAGTGTAATAATACACTAGTGCGCGTCGTGCATTAGTGCAGATGGAAGCAACTTTTTTTCTTATGATGGGAAGAGGTAGTTTCAACCTTTCCCACACCCCATAATCCTAAGTTAGATGTGTTTAAGTCGTATTAAGGTTGAAAAATGACTTTTCCACATTCAATCGTTCAAAAACCCTTCCAAGAAAAGTTCAAGCATAAAGAAGGTCAAGAATTTCTCTCCAATTCTTCAAGAAAATTCCTCCGATTCTCATAGAGTTCTTTGCAAGGTATGTAAGGCTACCTAAAAATTATTATTTTTGATAATATCTTTATAAATAGAAGCTAGTTTTCACCCATGAACTTTCAAGTAGTAATTGAGACTGAATACATGTAATCTTTGAAAGTATGTCGATTTTCATGATAAATTCCATAGACTTGATGAATGTTATGATTCTTTTTCTCTATATCCCTCAATTAAACAATTATTATCAAGTTATATTCATTTATGATCAAGATTTACTATTATTGAGTTTCTTGAAAATCTTAATATTATTTTAAAAAAAGAAAAGTCTAGTTCAAGTACTTTTAAGCTAAGTTCAGGAAGTGCATTTTTAAAAGTTTATTTTTGCATAT
>JAOTQJ010065661.1:0-10728 GCA_025642045.1 Solanum sejunctum | reverse complement strand
AACAAACATTAGACCTAAGTCTTATATCTTTCAGTGACTGAAAATAATATAATATATTTTTAAACACATTAGCTACACATAAGGTAATTGCCTTTGCACATTAAAAATAATATAATATATTTTTAAACACATTAGACAAAGCATATTTTATTCAATAGAAATCAAAATAAAAAATAAAGGTAATTGCCTTTGCACCTTAATTTATTTTAATTGTTGAATAAACAAGTTGCTATAAGCAATTAAAGTATACAAAATCAAATGTTGTATGTTTGTGGAACATAGAAGTATGGGGGGTTGGATTCCTAATCCCATAATAAATTAAGAAAATTTATTTCCTCAATAATAACAATATAAAACTTATTTTGTATAACTAAATTCATTAACATATTATTGAAATAATTAAGCAAATGTCTTGAATGTGAGTCATAGCCATTATTAAACAAATATTTCGATGTGATTGACGATAAAAATTCATATCAATTGAATGTGTCAAAGATATAACACTTGCAAGGAATAGCCATTTTAGAAAAAAATATTTTATTTGATTTGTCCTTTGACTATTTTATATTATAAATATATAAAGATGATATCAATGTAAACACACGTATGAAATAGCCACCAATAGTGAAATATTTCGATATTTACAAGAAAATTCATATTAACACGAATGGAGAGTAGTGAGGAATAATCATTTTAGGGTAATCATCTAGTTCCATTTATTCTTTGTCTGTTTTGTTTTTTTTATAAAAAGAATGATTTTATTTGTTCTATCTTTTATGTATGAGCAGTAAAAAAGTATAGAGAATTTTAATTGATTATTGACCAACAGAGTATATAGGGAATAAAATTAAAGAATTCACTTTGTCACCAATTTTAAAATCTAAATGAGTATTCAAATCAATAGTAATTGCTTGGAGCTTTCTCTCTATTTGAATTGAACTTTTTCACTTTTAGCTCGGGTTCTTGCTTAATGAAGCATTCCTCAATGCATATTAACTATTTTTAACTTATACATTAGTGTATAATACCTTTTTTGAAATCCAATTAATTTGGATTCACGTAAAAAAAAAAAAAACTCACCTTGTAGTTGAATAGTCTCAGGAAAGGAGATTGGGCTAGCATGTATATCTATCTCAACTAAGAATTGAAGTCGATTCTATAAGAATTTCACTAACAATAAAATCAAATTACTATTAATTCATAATAGCTAGATCGATCGTTTGGTGAGCAAATTAGGAGGATAATACCTCCTTAGTAGTCTTTGGTTGATTCCAATATTGAAATAGATCTTATCGATTCATCCTCTGAAACATAAAATCGATATGTCACAAAATAAATGTAATCGATTCATGACCTTTGATGGTGATTAGGGGTCAAATCATTGGTTAAGGCAACAAATGCCAAAAATTAAGCAAAGTCAAGCAAGGATGGCCCAAAGTGAAAGAAAGATCACAAAAGAAAGTCTAGGGTGGTGACCTCACGACAAATGTGGGATCCATTAGCCTCTACCCACTTGCCCACTCTTCCCCATCCACTAATTTCTTCTTCTTTCATATAAAATTTCCGCTATCCTTCTTAAGGTTTGACTAGATTTAATTTTTATGACATAAAATCTATTTCTCAAGACATCATCGCTCCTAAGAAAATATTTGTACTAAGCTTCGATGAGATTCGATTAAACACGTAGAATTTATTTTTGATAACATTATCATTCCTAATAAAATATCTATATCGAGGTTCAATTATATTCAATGTTTAAGCAAAATTTATTTATCAAGATATTATTTTTAATAAAATTTTCTTTACTTTTAGAGATTGAAACTTGAAACTACTTAGAATAAAAAAATTTCAATCATTTTATCAGAATTCATATCGATATTATAAATATATATAGTAGTACTACAAATAAAATATTTCTCCTATTACAATTACTTTAATTACTACAACATATAAATATATATAGTCTCTCTCATCTTCACGTTTTTCTCTGTGTAAGCATTAATTAAAATCTGGTCAAAACTTTGATATCCTTAACCATGATTAATAGTGTCTTGTACACCTCACATATCAATCAAACCATATTTAACCCTACAGCGCATAAATTTAATCAAGACTCCCTTTCATTTGCTATTACATATAATCAAATATCTTTTTATTTTTTACATATATAATTTATCTATGAAAGAAGTTTAAATTGATAAGACTCACCGTTCTACGCCTCCTTAGTTATTGAGGGTGTCCTAAATGATCAATATTTCTCAAATTTTAATAAGAGAAAATGTTTGATCCTTATCTTTTAAAGAACCTATACGAATCAGAGACGAAGTTTAAATATATCTAATCAGTTTAGCTGAATTCAATAATTTTGTTTCAAATTTTATATTTATCTTTAAAAAATTCTCTGAATATGAATAAATTATTAAATTAGTGAGTTTTAAATACACCAAATAAATGTGCCTTCATTATCATGTTTAATTTATTAATTAAGTTAATACACTTGCAAAACATGAAAGCCAAATAATCCAACTTGCTCTAGTTTCCCAAATCTTGACTTCATATAAATAATACTCTATATAATAAATATTCTCATTCATTTCATGGAACTATTATTGTAATTTTCAACTGTTTACCGTCATCAGCCACCAATTTCCTCCTTTTTGTTATATTATTTTTGGTCGGCCTGAGTTTTTATTTTTGGATAATGTTTCTTTTTATTCTTTTGAGAATCTAGATATCCCCAAAAAAATCATGCAAAATTTATTTTCAAGAAGTGTAAATTATTTTCAAAATTTATGATTGGCTGCATGATCATGAATGTAAATTATTTCATGCATAATGGTAAAGAACATCAAATTAAGGTTTGAGTTTTGATATATTTGATGAAAAAGATGAGGATGAAATATTAGATTAATTCTTAGCTAATATGGCTAGGGATGAAGATATTTCACGTAGATAATGAAAAAGATGATTCAAGACAAAGAAGACTCATGAAAGAAAACATAATTGGGATGGTAAAGTGGCAGAACAAAAGAATACAAGGCTAACTACATCAACAAGGTCCAATAATTTGAACAAGAATTGATGAAGTACCAAGAAATTTTGATATACGGAGAAAGACAAGTCGAAAAATCAAATTTTAATCAGACACAATTTTAAAGAAATAAATGTTTGATTCTACATTCTAATTTATTTTAAGTTTTCGTTATTTAAGTATTATCATTTATAACATCATAATAAATGATCATAAAATGTCTAGTTCCATCTTCCTCCTATTTTTTTACATGTATGTTGATTAATATAGATTTTTACATCCCAATAGAATTTGCAAGGTATAAGACGTAACTCCCTTGCAAGGTATCGCAATAATTTTTATTATTTAAGTATTATAAAATTTTTATCGGGCAAAATTTTAAAGAAATAAATGTCTGACTCTACATTCTAATTTATTTTAAGTTTTTATTATTTAAATATTAACATTTATAATATTATAGTAGATGATGATAAAATATCTAGCACTAAACACCTCGCCCATTGAATTTGCTTAAAAAAGAGTCTCACCAAGGTAGTTGAGGATAAAGCTTAATTAATTAGTTTTTCATATTATATGCATTAATTAAAAACTTAATCATAAGCCAACAAATTTTCTTTTCTAAAATTCAAAATTTATAAATTTTAAATTTAAATCTATCTCTATATTTATTTATAATCAAATCCAAAATCTAATAATAGATGAATTTCTTAACATATAAAAATGAAATTTCAGCCAAACCTATAGAATTACCAAACCTATAATTTACACTACACATCCATCCAGTATATAAAAATTGAACTCGATCAATTATTTTTTTCTTTAATAAAACCTACTACCATACTACATAGTAGTTGAATAAGCAAATAATTTCCGTCCTCCTATTATTTTATACTTATATATTTATAAACTTTAGGGTGAGAGAAAGAAATGACTGCGTTTGTTTGAGTCTTTGTCCCCCCTCTCTCTCCTTCTTCTTCCCTTCCCTTTCTTTCCACTCAAAAAAACAAATCTCCATAGCAACCTCCCTCTTCTTTTCTAAATCTCTTATTCAAATCTACAAACATAAATATATAGAAAATAATCCCATTATTTAAAACCTTATATTAAACAAAACAAAAGAAAAAAACACTTCTAGTAGTTTTTAATAGTTTTTTCATTTGATATTGTTTTTTTTTCTATCTCTTGTGTTTTGTTGTACTTTTGAATGTTTTGGTCATGGCTGGTTTGGATTTAAGCACTACTTCTCGTTATATTCATCAACTTCACCACCCGGCGGACTTCAATCTGCAAAGACAACCAGATGATGAAGCTAACAACAACCAATTTTCTGATGACCATCACCACGAGGATAACGGTCATCAGAATCAAGGTTAGAAAGAACAAACTTTTGTTTACTGAATTATGTTGATTGACTTTTTTCTTATGAATCAAGTTTTAGATAATTTTTTGTTGATAATAGATGGTGGTGATTATTGAGATTTGAATTTAAGGCCTTTTGCCTGTTTGTCTACTTTAATATCATGTTGAACTATCTGGCAGCTCATTTCATCTAAAAAGTTTAAAAAACTAGAGAAAACACAGTTTTATATACTTTATAATCTATTCTTTTCTTGGGAAAATAATTATAGATGGTGCCTCACGGCGAGATCACTTGAGTCCAAGACCTTTTTTCTGGTCTAAAATATTATATGACAATTCTCATGTGATAATTTAAATTATTTAAGAGAGTCCACTTTTATTTGCTTAATTTTGTTTTTCATAAGTAACAGCACACGACCCCCTCACTTGGGGGGCAATTTTGATAAGTAGCGGTAATTCTTGAATTCAAAATCTTCTGTTTGTTTTGACATCATATTGAATTATTTGATCGATCATTTTATATGAAAGTTCAAATGATGACTAGAGAGTTTATAATTTTTATTTACTTATGTCTTCAATAACAGGTGATATCGTTGCTCGAAGACCTAGAGGGAGGCCGCCGGGGTCAAAAAACAAGCCAAAACCACCAGTGATAATCACTAGAGAAAGTGCAAACACATTGAGAGCACATATATTGGAGATTGGAAATGGTTGTGATGTATTTGAGTGTATTTCAACTTATGCTAGGAGAAGGCAAAGAGGGATTTGTATACTGAGTGGTAATGGGACAGTAACAAATGTTAGCATAAGACAACCTGCTGCAGCTGGTTCTGTAGTAACATTGCATGGAAGATTTGAGATTCTTTCCCTTTCTGGCTCATTCTTGCCTCCACCCGCTCCACCAGGTACGATATGCTGTCTGACCATTTCATCAAAAAAATTTAATCTATTGGAGGAAAAACTCTTTCGTGGAAGCTAAGTTCAACTAAGGAGGTTCAATTGAATCATCTTCACAGCAAAAAATCATATTGTAGTGTGATAGGATGAATTTGAAATGCAATGAATGGGGTTTAGCTGGATTTTCCTTTGTCAAAAGTTTAATTGTAAGAACAGGATAGTTTTTTCATTTGAGTATATTTGTATATATATGTTCTTGAATCTCTTTGACATAAGGAAATTGCATCATGTCATGACAAATTTGAATCTCTTATATTTTCTTGAATCCCTATACTATATAGGATGTAAAATTCGCGAATTGATTTACTTAGTTATGTCTTCAACAACCATTGTGAGCTAACCTTAAGATCGTCTTGCATATAAAAATTCAAGATGTTTGAGGAAACAACTGTTTGATTTACTTAATTATGATTTCAATGAGGCAAGTGTAGCAAATCAACCATATAGTCATTTTGTCTATAATTTAAACATGATTTTATTTATTTTTACTTGATTATAACTTCAATAGTCTAACCAGGTGCAACGAATTAACCGTGTAGTCGTTTTGTCTCTATAATTGAAACAAATATTGTTTATTTACTTAATTATATCTTCAACAGGTGCAACGAGTCTGACAATTTTCCTGGCTGGTGGACAAGGGCAAGTTGTTGGAGGAAGTGTAGTAGGGGAATTGATTACTTCAGGACCAGTTATTGTTATAGCTTCATCTTTTACAAATGTTGCTTATGAAAGATTGCCATTAGAGGAAGATGAAGGACTTCAAATTCAACCACAAGTCTCTAGTGGCAATAATAATAGTGGTGGTGGTGTTAATAATAATAATAACAATAACAATAATAGCCAATTTCCTGACCCTTCATCTGGATTTCCATTCTTTAATCTTCCTTTGAATATGCCTAATGGACAACTTCCATTTGGAGTCTAATAGGTCAGAAAATTTTCAATGTACCATGTTTGTCATAGTCATGAATCTAGTGGACTGTTGGATTTTCTCCATTTTCTTTTAATGGGGATTTTTTTGGTATTTTTGTTCTGGTAGAAATGCAACGTAAGGCTGCTAACAATAGACCCTTGTGGTCGGATCCTTCTTCGGACCCTGCGCATAGCGAGAGTTTTACTGCATCAGGCTTGCTTTTTCTTTTTCTTTGTTTTATTTCGTCTTGGTTTTGTAACTCTTTGGAATTATGAAAATAGTGATGATCACCTACTCTTAATGTTCTTGATGGAACTCTTTTCTATAAAGAATTGGTCTGAGAATGCAATATTCCTCAAATTAATTGACCTAATATATAATTGTGCTCTCTTGCTTATTATTTGATGTAAATATGTTTCTCCTAAATATATTTCTATTTTCTCTATTCTAGATTATTATATATTATAGACATGAAGGGAATTGTTTGACTCTAGTCTAAGGAGATCTTGAATGGTAGACTTTTTTGCCCATCTCTAGCATTGCTTTCAAGAATAGTACCCCTCCATCTCAATCTATATTGTGATTTTTGCTTTTCAAAAACTATATCTACTCAATTTTGAAAAACTATATAAAAAATATATACTATAAGTTGCAGTTTTTTCATGTTAAATAGAAAAATACATTTTAAGAATATTTGATAGATTTCAAAGTTCCCGTCATTTGAATCTGCTGAAAATGTTCTACTAGAGTTTTGCCACATTGTTGTTGTTGTCTGATGAAATAAAAAGTTCATGTGATGGAGGTTGTATTAATAACATGTCTTACATTAATGTTTGAGCTGAATTTCTTGATTTTGCTACTATACTTTTTTGGGAATTTGATCCACCCCACTGGTCAATTGCTGAAAAAAATGCTTTTTCTCTCTCAGCCAAATTGACCTTTAGAAAAATGGGAACACACATGACAAGTTTTCAGTACCTGTCTTTCAAATATTTGTACCATCAATATATTATCAAATATTTGAAATATATTTCAAATATTTAAAGGGTCCAGGGAAGAATAACATCTCAAGGTGTGTAACAAAGATGGTCTAAAATAATGCAATGCATTAATAATAATTATTTTCACAATTCAAATTCATAAGTCATACATATTGGAACACCATGAATAACATTCTATCTTTATAATACAGAGATAACTTTATTGTTGTTTCAAGACTGTTCGCCTTCATTTGAAATATATACTATTTGTGTTTTTGTAGTAAGTCTTGTGTTCTCAAGTTCTGTATAATGCTTTCACTTGTGTAATCAGTGACTCACTTTTTTCTAAATAATGGAGAAGAAAATCGAAACGAGCCACTGAAAGATTCTACTGAGACAAAGATGGACTGTCAAGAACATAAACGAGGTAGGATGGACAGTTGGTTAGATCTAATATGAATCGTACATGGATGGTAGTTGGAGTTAGCGGCTCTCCTCAGGATTCTCTCATTTGAGATCTTTGGGGAAGAGGATCAAGTTAACCGCAATTCTCAGAAATTGTGATAGATTAATAAGGCTCGTTTATTCTTAATAAAAAATTTTAGGTTCGAGTCTTGAGTTTGAAGTCATCTTTGATACTTCATATCGAAAGTAAAACTTTTCTATGCAAATTTAAATTAATCAAACTCCAAAACAAATATTAGATACCGAATGAAAATCAAAAAACAAAACATGCTTTAATTTGTGACTTGTATGAGTCACAACACCCAAACTACCAATAGACATAAGAAATTTTCAAAAACAAATTGCCACCAAGTAAGAAAAGAAGTTCCTTCTCATGCTAGATGATGTTTGGGAGCCTATATACACCAACTACGGTTTCAGGAATGGATAAAATTTTTTCGTTTTAATCAGAGAAATATCAAATTTAGTACTGAAAATTTAAATTTTTTTCATGGAATGCATAATTTCTCCTTTTTAATGAGCTTTACACCATACAAATTTGAATTAAGGCAGATATCAAATATCATGTAGAAAACTAATAGAAGTATGTAATTATTTGGTAGGATGAGTTCCGTTTCCTTATATGTCAAGCATTCCCGCCCAATGAGGATATTTAAGATCTAGAATCGATGAGTTCAAAATTAACATATATAATTATGTATAATATACATATAACCTTTCTTGTTGCTACTAATACCTCATTTCTTTGTATAGCATAATTACTATTATTAAACCATATTTTTCCTTTAAAGAAGATTTCCTCTTAAATAGTGAACTTTACGATTTCAAGTTGCTTTATTCTCCACTAAGTGTGTTATTTAAGGATAATAAAGAATAACAGCTATTTGTATTTTTTTTATTTTTTTATAAAAAGAACAAAAGGATTCCTTAAATCCACATTAGATATAGAATTTAAGTTAAATATAATGCAGTGAGTGAGAATGTATAGTTTTTTTTTTGAATATCAAGTCAACTCGATTCTGATATGATAATTTGAAAAATAATGCGATAATTTGCTAGAATAATAAGTTGAATGCCACCAATAATGTGCAAATTCTTCGCGCTATCAATTAATAAAACTTAAATATCAGTACAAATAAAATTTTCAATAAATATTTCTATTAAAATACCATCAAAAGTATAATCAAATTTCAAAAGATTAATAAAAAATTCACGAAATTTTAGAAGTGAAATCTATGTACTATATTTTGTGACAATATGCTTAAATACTTCATAGAATCAAATCTATGTACCATATTTTTCGATAATATACTGAAGTACTTCATAGAATCGTGCTAAATTATAAGAGGAAATAAATATAGAAAGGTACTTTCTTTATTTTAACAAAAGCGTTATAAATTACTAGGATTTTTAAAAAAAAAATTTAAAAAGGAAAATATAGCAAGCTAGCAGCTGTACTAATGTATGCATGGAGAATTTATATTATAGTTAGTTATTCTTGTACACGATTCTTTTATCGAAATAATTTATTGGTTTTATTATTATAAATTCAACAAAGGGACATTCATGCTTCCTTTTTTTTTTTTAGAAAAAATAATCAATATAACCTAAGGTGATATCTTATCTTTCCATTAAGCTTTCACCAATTATTTTCCTTACTTTCAACACCCTTGGAGCATTTTTTCTTAAAAAGAAAATTAAATTTCGATTACTATGCCCTTTCGCATATTCTCATAATTTTTTTCTTGTTTGAACCTTTCTCTTCACTTTTAAAATGGTGATATACTAAAATTTGTTAAATAGATGAATCTTATATATCAACAAATGACAAATTAATCGTAGATTGAATTGTTGAATAAAAACAAACGAATGCTCTAGTTATGGATTTCAAATTATATAGGTCAAAAATCATATTTCTTGCATTTACATCTACTAATTTTAAATATTCTTATCGAAATTTTTAGCTTCACCACCTATGTAAATTTAAGGGAGGGGGTTGGGTTTACTTCCAATGATGGAGTAGTTAGGACATAGATATCTTAACTTACCAACTAAAATTGAATAAATAAGGGATAAATTATTTAAGGAAGGCTTGAACTCAAGTTAAATAATTTATTTTGTCTTTTCTTGGCAATTAATAAACTATCAAACAACTTGTTAATACAAAATTCAAATTAAATAATCAAAATAAACTATAGAGTTGACCAAAAACACGTCTTATAGTGATCTATAAATTTAATTAAACCTCTATGGTTGTGATTCTTTAAAAGAACCATAAATAAATTAGTGACAACTATTTTATGTCCAATAAAAATAATTAGGATATGGTTCATGACAACTTAACTCCAACGACATTTTTTGTACAAATGTTTTGTAGAAGATTATTCATATTATAGGAGAAAATAGCTTGTGAGTGTAAATATTAAGGGCTCATTTGATTCAAAATAAGATTATCCCACGATAGATATAATAAGGTTTAATTATTTTTGTTGATTAGAGTTATGCCGAGTTATATAAGGTTTAATTATTTTATTTTCTATTTTTTATAAAATAATATATGAATTGACTCATAGCTTATATAACATATTTTAAAATATAACAAAATCTCATTATTATTTGCAAAAATCCTAATAGCGCTTTTATGAAAATTTTCCAAATATATAAGTACCAAGTTTGAAAATTGAAAATCTTAGATAAAATGCCAACTTTATGATATTGGCCCCAATTAAAGTTGGTGATTTATTTGTTGGACTTATTTTTGCCCAAAATTAACTTATTAAAAGTAGAGAAATTCGTGGGAGATAACTACATTCTATTCCCAAAGTTTTTTCAATTATTGTTGTCAGGTACTGTTCAATACACTGCAAGTGAGAGGTATGTACTCATGTCTGAGAGATGTTACGCCGAAAAATGGCCTTTTTGAAAAAAAAAAATTGTTCGAAAATAAAAAATCGATTTAAACTCAATTAATTTGAGCAAAACCAATTCTCGAGATTCGAAAGGAAAAACAGAGTCGCCACCTA
>JAOTQJ010065650.1:0-13495 GCA_025642045.1 Solanum sejunctum | reverse complement strand
ATTGTGTGTACCCAATGTGGCAGGGTTACGACAGTAGGTTCTGGGTGAAGCACACCATTCTCGTTATTCTATTCATCTAGGGTCAACAAAGATGTATCATGATCTCAGGAGTTTATATTGGTGGGATGCTATGAAACATGATATAGAAGAATTTGTCGCTTAATGCCCGAATTGTCAGCAAGTGAAGGCAAAACACCAGAAACCTGGAGGATTGCTGCAGGAAATGGATATTCCAACGTGGAAGTGGTAGATCATTAATATGGATTTTATTACCGATTTACCTAGCACTCCATGAAGGTATGACAAGTGCAAGGACCGAAGGAGACTCCTTGGCTCAGCCAGGCGAATCCCACATCGGCTATAGAGAGGGAGTTACTGGTCTATTTGCAGGGTCTTGGAACTTACATGTGCATAGGCCTTTTCCTAGGGAAACCTGGGAGAAACAAAATAGTGCGTTGGTGCATGGGCGACCCATGGCTGGCAAAGCGAACAATATATGCATGTGTGAGGTCCGGGCTATTACAGGTGGTATTAGAGCCGACTCTCGACCAGTTCGGTGGTGGGGCAAACCTCAGCGAGGACGCTGAGTCCCTATGGGGGGTGATTGCAAGGATCGAAGGAGACTTCTTGGCTCAGCCAGGAGAATCCCACATCTGCTATAGCGAGGGAGTTACTGGGCTATTTGAAGGGGCTTGGAACTTACATGTGCATAGGCCTTTTACCGGGGAAACCTGGGAGAAACAAAATCGTGCGCTGGTGCATGGGCGACCCATGGCTGGCAAAGTGGACAATATATGCATGTGTGAGGTCTGGGCTGTTATAAAGCCATCCTTGAACGACGTATTTTAACACTTTTACCTCACCAACTCAGGCATTCCCACCTTATTATCCCTTTTTCTACATTCAAGCTTTTTCAGGTACTTTCTTCTTGCTTTTCATCTTTTGCCTCATTTTTACACTTCATTTTGCTTTTAACACTCAATCTAAGGCATCTTTTTCTTTTTTCTTATACCTGGTACATGATTTTTTTGCTTTTTCTCCTCATTCCCAACTTACCACCTTATTTTTGTGATTTTACCCCTACATTGGCCACCCTCAACTTAGGCTTTAGCCTCTTTTTGAAGTACACAATATCTGTTCCCCAAACCAGGGCCACTTTTGGTAGCCACCCTCAAGATAGGCTTTTGCATCAATCAAGGTTCATAATACTCAAGGAAAGACTAGGGCCAATTTTGAGTTTTTTCACTAGACAAGGTTAGGCTAAGTAGGTGTTTTTGAAAGAAATTGTTCATGTAAGGCTCAAATATTTTGAACAAGGGTTAAAACATCATTTGGTTTGTTATATAGGCCAAAGCAGAATAATTAAAGAATAAAGCCTAAGATCCTTTCCTAATCCATTCAATCTATAATCTAACTAAGAGTAACAGGTCAAGTTCTAAATTAGCACAAAAATGCATAAATCTGATAAAATAAGCTCACGCACATATGGCATTGCATACATTCTCAACATGCAACTCAGAGATCATGCTTCATATCTCAATTACCCTTTCTTATCAGAACACTTAATTCCAATCTCTCAAACATACATGGATACCATTTAACTACTAACCAAAAATTTAGGTGGACACCAATTTTCAAAATGAAACATAGAAACATTCTATATGTCATAAGTATTAGTACTATATACTACAAATATTATCTAAGGATCCTAAACATGTCGATTGAATAGAAATTAAATGTCCAAGAGGAAAAATATAACACCCCACACCATATAATATTAGTACTATGCAAATAAAACATGATATGATTTGGTCAAATTAGCGTCAATTTTTAAAATTTCTCGAATCTCATGTTATAGGGGGATATGTGCGTCTAAAGCTGAAGAGGGTCGAGTGTAAATAATCTTTAAGTAGAATTGAGGAGATCAAGGCCTTAAATTAATTAAGATAATTGAGGTGCTTGTAGGACTTAGGAAGCTAGCAGTTGAGTCACCTACTCGCTTAGCTTAAATTTGCTAAAAAAATGGAGACAAGGCTTGTCGTTGAATTTGTCCAAATTTGATTATGAATAAAGTCTGTGTTAAGGGTGTAACTTTAGCCCATGTTTTAGCATCATAAATGAACTTTATTTTCAGCCCAAAGAATATAAAAAGAGCCCAAATACATCACAACAAACTTAACCATTTGGGCCCAAACCAAGTGAAGAGAAGTTTGGAAAATTGGCAGCCAAAGCCCATCAACTTTGAGACCCATTTAAGCCTAAGTGTGAGGGCCAAGCTGCTATCTCACCAGATTAATAATATGTGGTATTAGGTAGTAAATAGGTTAAAAGAAAGTTGTCCAAATTAGGAATTTGAAAAGGGGCTACAAGCAGCAAATTTTCTTTCACTCTTAGACTTGGAAAATGTTCGCTTTCAAAATTTTCTCTCTACACTTTCTTAAACTAGCGAAGCAGACACAAGGGAACTTCTAGGGTTCTTGGAGAAGCCCTACACCTTGAAGGTAGTGGTAAGTAATTTTACATATGTATTTAGTATGGTTTTCTTATAAAAAATAAGAAGTATATGCTAGTATATTTGTGCTGGAAAATTTGGATAGCATATGTTTAGAAAGTTGTTGCACACTTGCCTTTTGTTTGAGTGACTTATCTATGGTTTGTGGGCTGTATTATGAAGGGAAGTTGATGTTATTAACATGGTTTGATTTATATATATTACCCTAAGGTTTCTGGCCTGATTTTGGTTTCATTTAACAAATGAGTTTTATTGTGCTATCTTAAGTGTAATGTTGATTAAAACTTGTGGGCTATTGGATGGAAGGCTATTGGTTCATATCCTTCATGACTTCTTGGGTGATGTTATAAGACTATTTTAGGACTATTTGTATGTATAATGTTGTTAGAATAGTTTGGTTAGAGTTGGAATAGGTTTAGAATTGTAGACATCGAAATGTCGTGAAGGGAGGTAACGTTATGCTGTCCACTTGTAGGTTGTGTAGAATTGTTATGTACTACTTTGTGGGCTATTGTAAGACTGTTACGGTACTAAAATAGGCTTCATATGATGTGTACATATTAATGTGTATTAGAAAATACGATTATGGGTAGAAAGGTTGAAAGAATATGCTCGGGTTTATAAATACCCTCTTGCTGCTTGTGTGTTGTTTTTTTATGTGACTCGGCTGCCAAGATATATTTATTGGCTGCTAATGCTAGTTTTATCACCTACTATGTTTTAGATAAATATTTTGAGGAAGGGAAGGTTATCTAGAGGTAGTAATGAGGTCATACAACGAGGTATGTAAAGCTACTTGATTTCGTATTATTTGGCATGAAACATAGATCCTTCCTTGGCACATAAAGGCGCTTACTAACTCTAACACAACTATTAATTGTGTCTATACTCTTGCACATGTTCATATGCTCCCATACATAGTCACATTTAAATCTACATACATACATAGAAACCAAGTTATATGGGTTCTTTCTGCCAAATAAAGTTCACGAGTTGTTTCATCTCATATGCATTTCAATTACTTGTGTAACGTACTCTTTTCATTGTCTTATTGTATTATATGATTATCTACATGTCACATGCTGCATCTACATCTCTACAGCTCTTATATTATGACCACTAAAAGAATCATCTCAAAGGTGATTGAAAGATAAAGTAAAGTATATTGTTTATTGATGGGTGGTAGCCCGAGGAGTGGAAGAATCACCTAGCCAGAGACGATCTATCACGGGTGGGCCCGAGGGGTAAAGGAAGAACCTAGCTAGGGACGATCCCAACAGAGTTTTACCACTGATCATTTGGTCATTTGTATTACATGCTATGCACAGATTATACAGTAAAGGTAAAGTAATATAAAGAAAATAAAGTACATCATCCCAAAGAATAACCAAAGATAGTCTCTTATCCTAAACCAGTACATAGTTTCATTTGAGTTGTTACTTCATATATAGTATTTTCTGCCTTATATATTCAGTACATTATCTCGTACTGACGTTCCTTATGGGGGACCTACATTTCATGCTGCATGTACAAGTGCTAGTAAATCTCCCCAATAGAAGTACAGGAAATCCAGTTGCTGATACCAAGCTCTAGGTTGCTTCGGGGCTTTGTTTATGTCTAGAGCTTATATGTTTGTATTATATAGTTAGTCGAGACGGGGCCTGTCCAACCATTGTCAGATACTTTTCCTTATTTAGAGGCTTATTAGACTATGCAAATTAAAGTGTGGTCATGTCTCGTACCTTAAAGACTATAGCCCAACAGCCTAGTCACATGCATTTCCTTTTGGCCTGTTATCACTGTTAATTTTCTTAAGGGCATGTCAAATATAGAAACACCTTATAATATGTATAGAAAGCGCATAGATATAGGTTGGTTCTCCTGAGCCTTACTGGCAATAGGTGCCAGTCTGCCTTAACTAGACTTTAGGCGTGACAAATAAAGAACACAGGAAAGAAAACTCGGGATCAAAATTTGGGGTAGTTATGGACCATAAGCTACTCAGCTTCACAAAGGCTCATAACTACCCATACCCCATCGAAAAGGTTGTGCATTGACTTCATTGCACCAAATCAAGCAAAAATATAATAGTAGGGGTCAAAAACATACCTCAGTAAGTAAGCGCCATAGTCCACCTTGGGTTAGCTCCCAAGCAGCGTAGTCGCAGCATGACATAGCTATTATGAGTACTCAAACTTCCTCAAGATCCCATTCTTCAATCATCTTGATCTCTTCCATATTTCTAAGGTATGGCATGATTCTTTGGCCATTTACTTTGAAAGTGCCTCCATTATGTCTCTCCAATTCAATGGCCCTATGACCAAAAGCGCATTCTATGATCACGCTCAAGATACACCTCACTTATGAAGTCAAAGTGATCATCAAAGTAATAAAACTAACCAAGGTTAGGGTTGAATCCCACAGGGAATACAAGACTTTTCAAATAGATTCACCAATAGATAATTCAAGAATTAAATAGCTCAATTCCCAAAAGGGAGGGGGATTTGCAATGATTGCTAAGAAATTAAACTAAACTAACTAAAATGGGAGACAATCAATAATGGAAAGAAACTCAAGTATTGTATTCCCCATGGTTTACTAACTTAAAATCCCTAGATATCATAATTTTCAACTAGAATATCACATGTAGGATGATAATTTAAGTTCTTTAAACCCTTGGGTCAAAGGTGAAGGTCAACATTCAGTATGAACTTGGCCCATCTCCATAGTGTGCTCAACTAACCATTACCCATAGTCTCAATCGACCTCCCATTCATCTAGTTTGGTTGAGTAGTGAGAATAGATCATCAAATCATGTTAATTATTTTCTTTTACTATTCATTACCATCTGGATCAGGATGATAACACCTTGCGAGTTATAATGTTGGGCACCATTAGAAAACATTCAAAATAAAGAGAAATGATTAATACATGCAAATATCCAATTTAAGAATTACAAATAATCCGAGTTTTGTAAGTTAGATTCTCATGGTTCCCATAATCCCAAGTTGCGGGTTTAGCTACTCAGATCTTTGGCAAATAAAGAATCAATGAATAGAGAAGACATGGTTAATCACTTACACAAAAATATTGAAGAACTAGAAAACCTAAATTTGTATTGAGAATCAGAAGATTGAAAGATGACTTGAATCCATAAGTGATTCTCTTTGACAAAATTTAGTTTCCAAAAAAAAACCCAAAAAATACTTTAATTGTTTGCTCTCTACTCTATCCTCAGTTGTTATCTATGAAAATACTCTAAAAACTATGCTTTAATGACCTAATATTTACTATTTATAGTACATACAAACAAGTCCCTAAAATAATTAGAATAATTGGTCGGTGCATCCTACAACTTTTAGTTACTACTCATAACTCAGGTCATGAGTCATACGGGCTTCGTGTTAAGCTATTTGATCCTAGACATAACTGCTATGGAACATCTTTATGAGTTATAGTTTGATCAATGACTAGTAGTGTCATCTCGTAGTTCATATCGGCAGAACTTGGTCTAACACTTGAGAATATTGGAATTTTCTATGAAACCTTCCAATATGGCTCGTAGAATGATCTACAACTTGTAACTTGGTTGCATGCGGCTGAACTTAAATTTTGCTTCAATATCGAAAATCTCAATAAGGCCACCCTATGACTCGTATACTGAGCTATGATTCGTAGAGGGTATTACATGTCTTCAAAAACTAGCAAAACCTACAAATTTTTCTAAAATTGTGCCAACTTGCTTTTCCTGTAAAAACAAACACAAAAACAAATAAAAACCATAAATGTCACATTGAGATCACACAAAATTTCAAGTTTAGGCATCAAATGTATTTTATTTTGATAACATATCAACATCCTCAACTTAAAATTATTGCTTGTCCTCAAGCAATGACTCAATCTACTAGATACATAGCAACACACAAATCAAAACTTACTGGCATATATCTTGTACAATTCAGGCTCAAGTAACCACACCAACTTCTCAAAACAAGATTAGATAACTATTTCGGCAAAGTAGAACATAATGACGCATCTAACAACACAACTATGATAAGCAAGTGGATATTTATAATCCACAGTCATTGAACAAGTTAAGTGCTAACAATGCAATGTAGATGCCCTCACAGAAAGAAGTCCCAACTAACACACTCGATGATGTTTTCAAGATTAATATTGAGACTATGCAAACATACTCACACTCACAGAGATATTCATGCACATTGACTAATACCATAAGCTTGCCCCTATGCTCACGATTCAAATTTTCAATTAGTCGGACTAGGATCACCCTAGGACTTTTTAGGCTTGTAACGTAGGCTCATGGCTTTGGTAGGGCATTTTTGGAAACATAGTGACTAAACACTATCCTTGAACCCCAGTTTCACCACTTTCACCTTACCAACTCAATCATTTCACCTTATTCTCTTAGTTTTCTCATATTCAAGCTTTTCCAGGTATTTTTTCTCATTTTCACATATGATTTGTTTTTCAATCTCAATCTAAGGCATCTTTTTCTCTTACTTTCTCTCGATACATGATCTTCTTCTTTTTCTACTTATTCCCGACTCACCACTTTATTTTTGTATTTCACATCAACAATGGCCACCCTCAACTTGGGCTTTTAGCTTATATTGAAGTACACAGTATCTATTCCACAAACCAAGGCCACTTTTGGTAGCCACCCTTAACTAAGGCATTTTAACACTAGACAATGTTAGGCTAATTGTGTGTTTAGGAAAGAATTAGCTCATGTAAGGCTCAAATATTTAGAACAAGGGATAAAACATCAGTTGGTTGGTTATTTAAGGCTAAAGTGGGCTAATTTAAAGAACCAAGGCCTAGGATCACCTCGTTATAAATTTAATCTATAATTCAACTAGCGTAACATGGCCAGTTCTGAATTGGCACAAAACATGCATGAATCTTCCCAAATAAGGTCACTCAAACATGGAAATACATATATTATCGTCAAGATACTCATAGATCATGCTTCATATCTCAATTACCCTCAGTCATCATGACAAATATTGCCAAATACATACATAGGCATGGTTGCAATTTGACTACTAATCAAAAATTTTTATGGGTACTAATTTTCAAAATATTTCAAAATAATCATCAAAACATGGTACATGCAATAAGTTCAAGTACTGCATGCTACAAATATTATCTAAAAAATCCTAAACATATCGGTTCAACAATAATTAAATATCGATAAGGAAAAAGAACACAGGCAAGAAAACCTCTCGATCAAAATTTGGGGCAGTTATGGACATAAGCTACTTAGACTTCACCAAGGTCCATAACTGCCCACAAACCATCAAAAAAGTTGTACATTGTCCTCAATGTACAATATCAAAATCAAAATAAATATAAGGAGTCAAAAACAAACATATTTTGGTGCCTAAGCACCAGTCTCAAGATGCATCTGATCATCTCCCTCTTGTGGGGTAGTTTGTGTAGCAATTCCACTCTGTCCGGATGAGCTAATACCCATTGCCCTATAATGCTCCTAGCCTTGTCTCAACTCCTCTTTTCGCCTTGATATCCTCAAGATCATCCCGACCTCATCCTTTACCTATTCTTCATCAACCTCGAAGATCTTCAGACGCACATGCCTCTCCTTTGTCTCATCACCCTCCATAAGGTGTCTTTTCTTGTGGGAAGGCTGTGTGGAATCTCCCATAGCCAACAAATCAAATAGCGGCTCCAAAGGAGTAGACTCTAGAACTGTCACTGGTGCCACTAGTGAAGAAGTCAAGTCAGCCCTAAGTTTTGCAATCTCCTCATGTATGGCTAAGAGATCTGATGGTCGGGCCTCAGCTAATCACTTTTGTACTTGATCCTCAAAGGCATCAAAGGCAGCATCCACCATAGATATATGCTCCTAAATAGTAGATATGGTGAATGCCTTGCATCGTTCCTCTAAGTCTACAACAGTCTTCTAGACCCATGGCTTGAGCTGCTGAATAAGCTGAGACAACTATGCCTCAGTCCATGATAATTCCTGTGCCATGGCTTGAATAGAAACCTTGAACATGTGAACTATTCCTGGTGTAGGAGTTTGTGAAGTACTGGCCTCTGGTGTAGTAGCAGCTATAGTGGGAACCCACCTCAACATTGACTGTCTCAGGTTGCTAGTGTCTCTCATCAGTAGTAGCAGCTGGAGTAGTAGTAGGGGCAGTTGTCGAACCCTCTGGTGGTAGCTTTAGATCTAACATCTTAGGCATAAGAGGAGGACATGTCCTCTGAAGTTCCATAGGGCTCTCATCAGCCTTAATCAGACTAGGATCCAATATATACTGGTAGTTTACCAACTGGTCATGATGAAATAATATCTGAAGCTTATACTGTATTTAGAGTCTTTAGATGAAGACCGAAAATGGAATACATGTGGTCCACTTGAGAGTTGACTCATGAATCAGCTGTGGTATGAGTCGGGCCCAATCAATATCATAGGCAGCCAACATGCTGGCAACTAATACTGCTTGCTCTGGTATACGTATGTTATCTGCTAGCATAGGTTGGATGTGAGATCTAACCACAATTAACAAAAACTTTGTGAGTAAAAAGAGTGACACCTTCACAATAGACTATATATGTGTGGTGACCCAGGTAGGTTTTGGGCCAAACTCAGCAATGTGACTAGCCACCCATTTCAACAACTCAGTACTCTATACCAGGTCCATTGAAATCAATGCTATTCTAGCCTACCTCAATTTGTTATCTAACTCTACCATCAATCTCGAAGCTCAATAATGAAGACCAAACAGTGCACAACGGATCGTCTACTCTCAAATATTGATCAACCGTCCTCTTACTGGTGCCCCTCTCAATTTCAGCTATGTAAGATGTATCTTCCCATTGGGAAGATCAAAAAGCATAGTGGTTCCATAAGCTCCATAGAACTCCTATACCATAAGCGGGGCATATCATCCAAGCTTATCTTTCAACCACTTAGATCATATTATGTCATTGTGTTCTCCAGTCTTAATACATGCATCAATCCATTAGCAATCACCCAAGGCTCCACATATATCTATCATACGATCTTGCCTTGCCCCTTTGATTATAAACCCTCTGTATATATGTCCTTCTTCCCATCAACACCCCATAGTGGGTAATAGGGTCTAGTGCTGCAGAAGATGATAGGGCAATTGAAGACTAGGCAGGTCCTCTATCTTGGGAGCCCTCCTTTAAAATAGACTATGTGCTTGAAGAAGTCATATGGGGTAAACCATTATCGCTATCATCATTGCCTTCTTCATCAGATAGGGAAGGACTATCACCACGAGCATGAGTTTGTGCAGCTTTCGTTGCAACTCTAGTTTGAGGCACCCCAGCCTGTGGGTCTTAATGACATAATAAACTCTAATGACTTATCATCCGAATGCTCCTCATATATAGGATTATCAATGAGATTCTCTTTAAATACCTCAATCTTTGAGCCTTTTCCATTTCGGACTATAGCGCCTGAAGAATAAACACAACTATCTTAAGCCACAATAATTAACAAATGAAAAACAAGAAAAGGGAATTGGAATAGTTGCAGTCAGGTACCATGAGAATCAGGTATGAGGCATAGTTGGAACTACTAATTATGAAGTGGTTCTGTAAACAAGAAGTGCACAATATGGAACACTGGAAAATAGTATGCAACCTAGTTATGACTCATAGCTAGGATTACGGGTCATCAAAAAGTTTTGTATAAAGTACTGGGGAGAAAACAGCCAAGAGACCATGAGATAATTCTATGACTCGTAGAAGGTCTCGTATGATGTATTTTTAGAATATCACATCACTGGAACTTCCCACGACTTGTCTTTCATTGACAATTCACATTCAAATAAGAATCAAATGCCTACACACCAACTTATTCACATTCATCAACTCAAACTTTTAGAAACAAGGTAAGTTTAGGAGTTAAAACTTATCAAGTGTGTAGATGAAATTGAGAGAAAAATGAGATGAATTCTCAAGAAACCCTTGTGTCTAGAATTTCTTCCCTGAAATAGTGTTGTGCACCAGAAAAATGATCGAATAAATGTTAGGGAAAGAAATTTTGGGGAATTATCGATAATTAGGGTAAAAAATAGGGTCAAATTAATTTTTACCCCCTTTATACTTTATGGGGTCCACGTTTTAAAATCACTTGGTCAAGTTAACGAAACCCCAACTACGAGTCATAGATTGGTCTACAACTTGTATGTCCTGGTCCTATAGATCACTCTCCACTTAGAAAAATTTAGAAATGTACTTGGGTTCTATGAAGCACATTCATAACTTGTAGATTAGACTACGAGTCATAAGTTGGCTCGTAGATGGAGTGCACACTTAACTTGCTCATTATAGCACTCTATGAGATAGGATTACAGTTGTAAAGTTTAATACGAGTAAGCCTGGTCGTAAAGAATATATTAGATGTAATTCTCAGCAAAACCTGAAATCTTTGTCCTGAATCTGTATGCTCCTCATAAAATGCATTTGCACTTTAAATGCAACAAACCCAATGTCAAAAATATCAACCAAAACATAAACAAATAATCAACTTAAAATTCAATAACAGAAAGTAAACTCAAAACGATGCTAAAAAATAAAAATCCTTGGGTTGCCTCCCAATTAGTGCCTGATTTATTATCACAACATGACTTAGACATATTGAGTACTCTAAATCTTCTCTAGTTATGCTGATACAAGTCTGAACTGGCTATTAAGCTATTGCATTGCCATCGTATGTTGGTCACCTTTGTAACTTATTTTGATAATGTAGACCTTGATCTCTCTTAACATCTCCTCTTGTGAGCTAACAAATGGTCCCATGAAATCTATCCCCATACATAAAACAACTCAATCACCAAAATATGATTTAGAGGGAGTTCATGCTTGCGAGTAACCCCAGCTTCTCTTGGGCACTTATCACAAGCTTTGGCATAGTCATGGGCATCATGGTAGATTGTGAGCCAATAATACCACCTTGTCGGTTGTTCAAATCCCACTATGATGTCCACTCACCAATGACGAGTGGCATGCCTCAAGTATGCTCATCATTTCTACCTCAGTAGCACAACGATGAATAATCCCATCAGCACATACATTGAATATGTATAAGTCATCACAAAAGAACTTTCTCACATTATGTATAAATTTCTGACATTTATGTGTGTTGAGTCAGGTGGCACGATAGCACTTGCTAAGTAATTTGTATAATCTACAAACAAAGGTATAAGATCATGTGATGTATCCAACACTCTCTCATCAGGAAAGGAATCATTTATCTCTAGTCCTCATCAAATTCATCACTGTCCCATCTTCCAATCTGGGTAGGTGATCTACAACCTAATTTCTATCCATTTTCTGTCAATGATATCAAAATTAAACTCTTACAAGAGGAAAAAACATGTCATCAACCTTGTATTTGCATTGTTTTTAGCCATCAAGTATTTAAGTGCTAAGTTGTTAGTATGCACTACCACTTTAGATCTCAACAAATATGAATGAAACTTTTCGAATGTGAAGAACAGCTACAAGTAGCTCTTGCTCTATGACAGTTGTAATGACCCAAAAAAAGTGTGCAAAAATGTACCTCGGAAGTGCCCAAAATCATTTCTTCCATATATCTCAAAATCCATGCGTGATATCAAAAATTTGACTTCAAATTCTTATTTAAGGTGTCATTTTTAGTGGAAATAGGTCAATCCCCAATTTAAAAGCAAACAAATAGTAATTTAAATTTTCCAGTAATGATTTCTAGAGAACATTTCGTGCCCCTAGCGTGAGGTGCCATGGGCGCACAGATGAAGAGATTCAATTCACGCATCCTGTGTGCGATGCGGACATATCCATTTTCTGTCCAGTTATTTTTCTTGTGGTCCAAGACTTTTAAGTCTTGGGCCTATATGTTCCCAGTCGTAAAAATACCTAGCCATTTTTCACTCTCATATCATTCTAAATATTCCCCAATATTCACTCTAACACTTCGCCAAATATCATTCTGAACATTCCCCTATTTTTACTCTAAACTTAAGTCTCAAAATCATTTTCGAATTCATAAGAATTTCACTCAAGCTTCAATTCTCCATCTTCAATCTTCATTAAATTCATCTCCAAAGCTAAGGAATGTGGGTTTCTTTCATGGCTTCCTTTCAGCAATGATGCCAATGCCTCCTTTTGCCCTAATTTCAATGATTTAAGTATGATTTACTCATGGGTCTTATTTATTATGAAAATTACTCCACACTATATTGGGCTTATGAAATTATGACTAATTTCTATGCTTTGAGCTGTGAATCTAAGATCTATTGTAAGATTTGATGAAAGGCTTTGATGCATATTGCTTGAGGGTGTTACCAAGTATCTATTGAAGGATTTACATTGAATTTTTCTTGCATGATTTTACACTAGCACTACACACCCTCTAAGTGTTTGATAAAATGTCTGGTTATGGTCTCTTTAGGAATTGAAGGGTCTATGCATATTTTGTGAGTTGAATAATTATATGATGATGAAATAATGATGAGATGATGATAAAATGATGATTGAATGATGATGAAAGGGAATGTATGTATGTAATGATGAATGGAGTGTATATATATGATATAATCTCTATAGTGTTAGGGATGACTACGCCTACCTCGGGGGGTTGTAGTCCTAGGAAACCTTGTTGAGGGATTAGTACCTCAATCGCCTCATTGAGGGGGGGTAGGCCCCAGGTAACCTTTTTGGAGGTTTGTACCTATCAACCTTGTTAGGGGTTTGTATCCATCAACCCATTGGGGCAAAAGACACCATGCTACTTAGGAACCTCAATATAACACCCTAGAACTGATAATTTCCCGAGAATTCAAAAAAACGCAATTTTCACCATTTTTACTGTAGCAACCCGAGAGGGTTGCTACTGTAGCAACAAAATTATTTTTCAATTTCGTTATCGATTTGAGCTTCTTCGGTTCAATTTTCGTTCAATTATAGTTATACACATAT
>JAOTQJ010065639.1:0-13495 GCA_025642045.1 Solanum sejunctum | reverse complement strand
CTTGTGCATTGGACTTTAAAGGTAGTTGGGTGGACCATTTGCCACTTATTGAATTTGCCTATAATAACAACTACCATACGAGTATCAAGATGGTACCTTATGAAGCTTTGTATGGAAGGAAGTGTAGGTCACTGATTAGATGGTTTGAAGTGGGTGAAACCACCTTACTTGGACTAGATTTAGTACCACAAGCCATGGAAAAAGTTAAAGTAATACAACAGTGACTAGAAGTAGCCCAAAATCGGCATAAATCATATGCGGATGCCAGGAGAAGAGGACTGGTATTCTCAGTAGGTGATTGGGTATTTTTAAAGGTGTCTCCAATAAAAGGGGTTATGAGATTTGATAAGAAGGGAAATTGAGTCCACATTACATAGGGCCATATGAGATTATTAAGAAGGTTGAGCAAGTTGCATATGAACTAGAGCTACTCCAGGAGCTTTCAATGGTTCATCCAGTTTGTCATGTCTCAATTCTTTGGAAATGCATAGGTGACCCATCCCGTATCACTCCTATTGAGAGTGTACAGGTTATAGAAGATCTCACCTATGAAGAAGTGCCTATTGCTATTCTAGATCGTCAAGTTAAAAAGCTAAGGAACAAAGAAATAGCTTCCATTAAAGTACTTTGGAGGAACCAACAAATAGAAGAGATACCATGGGAAGCTGAGGATGCGATGAAAATAAAATATCCTCACTTATTTGAAGCTAGAGCGAAATTCCAACATATAGAATTGGGACACTAACAAGAACATGGTATTCAATACTTAATGTGTTGATAAAGTTTGTGCAAGTAGAGGTTTAAACTCGGCTAAGCTATGTAATTATGCTAACATTTGAGGATGAATGTTCCTAAGGGGGGAGGATGTAACACCCCGCACCTTAGAATATTGGCGCAACACAAATAAAACAAGACATGGTTTGGACAAATTAGCGCTAAATTTCAAAAATGTTTGAATCTTGTGTTAACGGGCTATATGTGTGTCTAACGCTTAAGAGAGATGAGTATATACATGTTTGTGTCGAATTGAGGAGATTATGACCTTAAATGAAGTAAAATAATTGATATGCTTGTAGGATTTAGAAGCTAGCAGGTGAGTCACCTACTTGCTTAGCTTAAAATTGTTAGTTAAACGGAGATGAGGCTCGACATCGAATTTGTCTAAGATCGATTATGAATAAAGTCCGTGTTAAGGGTGTACCTTTGGACAATGTTTTAGTATCATAAATGGTCTACATTTTATCCCAAAAAGTTTAATAAAAAGGTCCCAAATACATCACAATACACTTAGCAAATTGGACCCAAAACTAAGTATGTGAAAGCTGAAAATAGGCAGCCCAAGTCCATCAAGTTGGTGCTCCAAAAAGGCCCAAATTTGAGGGCCAAGATGGTGGGTAAGCAACTTAATTATTTGTTTTATAGGATGTTAAGGAAGTTAGAGAGATTCGGCATAATATCCCTATATAAAGAGCTCCAAAGCTGCTCCACAAGTTATTGTTCACTTGAACACACACAAAAAAATCAGATTTGGTCTCTAAGTTTCCTCTCAACTTTTCTCAACTTTGTGAAGCATCCAAACGACTTCTTTAGGGTTATTAATGATCCTATAAACCTTGAAGACAAAGGTAAGTAATTATAGTTGTGTTCTTAGTATAGTTTAATCATGAAAAACAAGAGATAGATACTAGTATGTTGCCGAAATCTGTTGGACAGATTCTATGCAGAAAGTTCCTGCACCTTTACCTTTTGTTTTGGTGATTTATCTATTATTTTTAAGTTATATTATGAAGATAACTTGGTATTATTAACATTGTTTGAGTTATAAACATCACCCTAAGGTTGATGCCCGGGTTTTGGTTTCATTTAATAAGCGCGTTTTATCGAGTTATCTTAAGTGTTATGTTGATTGGAACTTGCGGGCTGTTGGGTGTAAAGATATTATCTAACGTCCTTCATGACTTCTTAAGTGCTGTTATAGGACTGCTTGTGGTCTTTTTATATGTGTAAATTTTTCTGGAATAGTTTGGTTAAAGTTGGAATAGGTTTGGAGTTGTCAACGTCGAAATGTAGCGAAGGAAGTTAACATTATGTTGTCCATTTTTAGATTGTGTGGAATTGCTATGTGTTGAACTTTGTGGACTTTTGTAAGACTGTAAAGAGGCTGAAACAAGATGTATATGACATATACATGAGAATTGTTGTTCGAAAATATGGTTATAAGTGAAAAGGTTGAACGAAATGCCTTGACGTCGCTACTTAAAAGCTTGCTGCCCGTGTGTTGTTTTGTTATGTGATTGGGCTGCCAAGATGTGTTTATTGGCTGCTAATGCTAGTTTTATCACGTACTATGTTGTAGATAAATATTTGGAGGAAGCGAAGGTTATCTTGAGTTAGTAGCGAGGTCCGACAACGAGGTATGTAAGGTTACTTGATTTCGTATCACTTGGCATAAACATAGATCCCTCGTGGGTGCATAAAGGCACTTGCCAATCCCGACACAACTATTAACCATGTCTCCACTCTCTTACATGTTCATATGATCCACTATATAGTCACCTTCAAACCTGCATACATGCTTTGATACCAAGTTACACGAGTTCCTGTTACAAGATAAAGCTCATGAGTTGTTCCATTTCATACTAATTTCATCAATTGTGTAATGTATTCTTTTCATTGTCATTGTCTTGTATGATTATATACATGTCACATGCTACATATACGGTCCTACAACCTCAATGTTATGGCCATCGAAACAATCATCTCAAAGGTAACTGAAAGATAAGGTATACAGTTTGATGGGTGGAGCCCAAGGGGATTCGAGCAAAACCTAGCATAGGGACGATCCCAATACAGTATTACGGGTGGAGCCCGAGGAGGTTCATACAAAACCTAGCATATGGATGATCTCGATACAGTTACCACTTATTATTTGGTCATTTGATTATAGTTGGCACAGATTTTTCAGTACAGATTTTATAGTAAAGGTAAAGTGATATAACAGACATAGAATACATGATTCCACAGCACAACTAAGGGTGGTCCCTAATCTTCCATAGATGCATGGTTTTATTTGAGTTGTTACTTTATATATAGTATATCCGACCTTATATACTCAGTACATTATCCCATATTGATGTCCCTTATGGGGGACCTGCATTTCATGCTGCAAGTACAGGTGCTAGTAGATCTCCCCGTAGGAGTACAGGATATTCAGCTGTTGTCATCAAGCTCCAGGTTACTTTGTGGTTTGTACATGTCTAGAGCTTACATGTTTTTATTGCACAGTTTGTTGAGGCGGGGCCTGTCCCGACCCTTATTAGATGTTTTTTTTATTTAGAGGCTTTGTGGACTATGTAAAACACAATGAAGTCATGTCTCGCACTTTAGACAGCGTGGCCCCAATGGCCTAATCATATGCATTTTCTTTTGGCTTGTTATCACTGTTTATCTGCTTAAAGGCATGTCAAGCATGGAAACCCCTTATAATTTGTACAAAATGCATATAGTTATAGGTTGGTTCTCCCGAGACTTATCGACAATAGGTGTCGGTCTGCCCTATGGGACTTTGGGGAGTGACACTTTGTGTATGTCTAGAGCTTATATGTTTGTATTGTATAGTTAGTCGAGGCGGGGCCTATCTCGACCCTTATCAAATATTTTTCTCTTATCTAGAGGTTTTGTAGACTATGTAAAGCAAAGTGTGATCATGTCTCATACTATAAATACTATGGCCCCGACGGCCTAGCTATATGCATTTCCTTTTGGCTTGTTATCACTGTTTATTTTTCTTAAAGGCCTGTTAAACATAGAAATCCCTCATTATATGTAATGAAAGCGCATAGATATAGGTTTATTCTCTCGAGCCTTATCGATAGCGTGTGTCAGTCCTCCCTATTGGGACTTTCGGGTGTGACATGGTGCTACTAGGATTCATGTGTTTATGGGTTTCATTCATAGGTTCCTTTCACTCATAAAGCCCAATCTTTGTTTTTATGAAAATTGCATAATTTCAAGATGTATTTCTTATTGGTATCTATTATTATGAAATATGAGCATGCAATACATTGGGGCTTTATCTAATATTGTTAATTATGCATAAATATCTATTTTTAGCTTATACTATGAAGTGATCTTTGTCTATTGAGACTATACATGATTCAAGCTATGAAATCTATGAACTATTGTTAAGTTGGGCTATGATTTACAAGTTACCCATGATAGGGTTTTACCATGATGCTGGTGGGCTGATTGACATGATTTTAAGATGCATTGATTTCACTATTTTATGATCTATACTCTTGCATTTTGCATGATTTTAACATGTCCTCATATGTGCCCACCAAGTGTTTGATCAAATGCCAAGTTAAGAATTCTCAAGATGTATACATGTTTTACAAGTCAAGTGACTTCGTGATGAATATAGGCTATCAAGTATCTTATGCATTCATGAAATTATTTATGATTATGCAAGTATGATGTTAAGCCCTTTTCAAAAATTTATTTTCAAGAAAACCTACATGGATTTTACTTATTTTAATTTGGGATTTGAATACTATGATTCTTAAAATTCTATTGATGCATGGGTAGTATTTATTTGATGATTTTAATGTGATGTAAAGCATTATATGATGATTTACTTTGGGTTATGAAGTTATAAGTATGCATGTCCCCCTTTAGAAATTATTTATGCATAAGAGATTACACTATTGATTTAAATATGGAATTAATTATGCTTTCACTTCAACTTCATATTATAAATGTTGATCTTTAAATGGAGTCTTAATACCCATGTCACTTCCTCATTGTTCATAGCATATGCATTAATGTACATGAGTTATTTTGAAAAATTATGTTATGGGTAAGGCCAATTTCATTTTATGGTATGATTTTGATAAAAGATTGATTATGACAATATTGCGATTACATATATGTCTTTGATTTTGGCTCTTTAAGTATTTTGGGTGCTTGCATCCTTTTGTATATGAATGGGCTATTCCTATGTATGAGTATTATGACTATGAAATTATGATTTTGGCATTTGAGCCTGTCTAAGTATGAATTATTATGAATGGTGTTTGGCTTTTAAGCCCAATTGTGCATTGAAATGATTTGGAAAAAAATGACTATTGCCTCTTAGAAAGTATGTATATGTATACTATAAGTATTCTTGTGGGATAACGACTTAGCTTGTTGTGTTAGGGGTCTTGGGGTAGTTTGGGCTACTTGCATAGCATGTTTATCCAATAAGTTTAGAACTCTCAAGGTTGTAATAGGATGGTTTATCTATGTGGTCAATTACAAAGGTTAGTCGCTTCACTAAGATTGATATTTGGTTGAGATTTGTCCCAAAGTGAGCATTATTAGTATCGGTGGAGTTAGTTGGTTTATTGAATATGGGTCTTTAGAATAGGGTCTTAAAACCCTACCTTGGTATGCTTGTGGTGGGTTCTACTGATGAGGTATTAATTTATTTAAAGCTTGTGAATTATTTGGGGGATTGGTTGCTAAATATGATAGGTGTGAGTTGCGGATAACAAGAAGGTTGTTAGAACTCTTTAAGGATTATGGTATGAGTGTGCATTGGTTTTTCCGGTAAGGCTAGTGTTGTGGGTGGTGCTCTAGGTAGCTTAGTGTGTGTGATAATGGTGGTAAGGAGATGCCTAGTAGAGTCCATCGGTCGGCTAGATAGAGAATTAGGTTGAAGGAAGTTGAGAATGGTAGTATAGTGTTCTTGATGGTTCCAAATCTTCTTAGGTTGAGAGGATTCAATTAGGCAAGGCCTTGATTTCCGCCTTATTAGAGTTGGAAGCTTTGGGTGGAAAAAAAAAAGCTAGAGTGGCAGTTGTCTCCTAAGGGGGACATAGTGGTCCATGGTACCAAGTGGGTTAGATGTGTTTAAGGTTGGCAATCGGTTTATGGTTTTTGAGCCCTTATAGTAGGCATTGTATGTCCCAGTTGGTTGGTTTGAAGTGCGAGAAATTGCCTTGTTGGGTCAATTCAAAAGTTTTACTCATGAGGAGTAAGGTCTATATTGGTAAGGAGGGAGTCAAGTTTATGGTTTGTGAGTCCTTATAGAGTGTAGAGAGAGGTTGGCAAAGATTGCTTAGAAGTTTGAGGATTGGGGTGTAGATATGGTTCGTCTAGTTCTTCATACTTCTATGTTGAGGGAATGTGTTGGTGACTTTAGTGCTATAGAGCTCCTTGAGGTGGTTGTTGTTATAGAGGGTAAGTTGGCTTAAGACAAGGTCCTGGTGGGGGTGTTGGATGGGTGAGTGGAGAAGTTGATTGATAATGGCGTAGTGTTCTTTAAGGCCCTTTGAAAGAGTCATCTATTTGTATGTGTATCTCGAGAAGCTAGAGCGGGCATGGAGGAGCAATATCCATATTTCTTTATTCTATTCAAGCTTATGATGACATGTCAAGTCCTTTTTATGATTCCAAGTCTCATGTTTCAGCCCCTATGTCATTAATATGCATTCTTGTTTAAGTTGGCAAGTTCATGATGATTTTATACCTATGTTGGGATTTTGAAAATAGTGTTTTAAAGTGTATTATGGTATTCTTGTTGGGGCTGATCTTCTTATGATTACTCTGCTCTTGTATGTCCCTTTTACATTTGAGAACGAATGTTCCCAATGGGGAGATATTGTAACGACTCCAAAAACTGCCCAAAAATGTGCCTTGAAAGTGCCCGAAATCATAACTTTCATATATCTAAAAATTCGTTGGTTATTTTGAAAATTCAATTTCATATTCTTGTTTGGGGAGTCAAATTGAATGTTAATGGGTCTAACCCAAATTAAATAGCAACCATATCAAAATCTAAAATCGCAATAAACGCTATTTTGGAGGGTCAACTTTGAAGGGCCATATCTCTTAGGTCACAAAGAATTGAGTGGCCTACGACTTAACAACTTAAATCCCTTTGAATTAGATTTTTAATGCACTTCATTTAACCTTATTCCGAGTTTGGATGAAGGATTTATCCCCATTTTCATAAAACTCATTTGTGCAGAAAATACAGATTTTCAGTGAGTATCCGCATTGCCTTCACAATGCGAACCAGTGTTATTTTGGCCCTGTTTTTTAATTTCGGTCCAAGACTTTAAAGTCATGGGTCCAAGGGTTCCCGTACGTATTTTTACCTATAATTAGCCTTATTTCACCCTTATATCATCCTCAACATTCCCCAATATCCTCTCAAACACATAGACTCAAATTTCAACCTAAATTCAAGTCCAAAACTCAAGACCAATCTTAAGGATTTCATCAAGAACCTCTCCAAATCTAAGGTATGTTGTGTTGATCAATTGGATCCTTTCACCCATGGTGCCTAAACCCTCTTTTACTTGATATTTCATGATTTAAAGTTTACTTTACATGTGGGTCTTATATATTGAGAAATTTACTGCACAATGATTTTAGTTCACGAAAGTATGGTTGTTTTAGCTAGTTTTGAGCTTCAAATCTTGGATTTAATGTTGAATTTGATTAGGGATTTTGATATGAATATTGTGGGGGTGTTATAAGGTGTTGATTAAAGGTTTTACCACTAATTTTCCTACATGATTTCACCTCTAAATTGTATGCTCTTTTAACCCCATTACACCCCCCAAGGTGTTTAACAAAATGCCGGATTATGATTTCTTGAGGAAATGAAGGTCTAAAGCATTAGATATGATATGACTGGCTATATGATGATGAATTGAGCTTCTGTACATAATGAATACTATCTAAAGTGTTATGGTAGACCATTCCCAATTCAGGAGCCTCATTGAGGGGTCAAAGACTCAACCACTAGGGTGATGGGTGCGATCATCAGAAACCTAGTTTAGGGGTTAATCTCTCAACCACTAGGGTGATGGGTGTGATCATCACTAACCTAGTTGAGGGGTTGATTGCTCAACTACTAGGGTAATAGGTGCAATCATCACCAACCTAGTTAAGGGGTTGATTGCTCAACCACTAGGGTGATATGTGCTATCATCACCAAACCCAAGGGGTTTATACCTTGGAAATCTAGCTTGGTCTCCTCTTCACATATGATATTCTATATGAGCTTGATTTACTTAAGTATGTTTTACTTATGCATTGATCATATATGTCATATTGCTATATTATGTCTATTGCCTATCATTGTGCATTTTGGATTATGATGCCTATCTATTGTTGCATTGCACCCACATACTTAGTACATTAAAATATACTAATGCATACTCTTGCCTAGATGATATCACCATGTAGGAACCGAAGCTCCTATTGATTCTTCTCATGGCTAGATGGATTGTTCAAGTTAGCCTTTGGTGAGTCCTCCATTCGGGGGACAAAAACTATTCTCTCTCATTATGTATTAAGATTCCCTTTACTTTATCATATATTTATGACTATGAGGGTGAGCCCTGTTATATGTGTTGGCCCCCACCATTATCTGTGTAATAGAGGTTGTTGGACAAAGCTATGTATTCATGCTATGAGTTGATTCTATTATCTCTTGACTCTATCTTACGATAGCTTCTCCCTTAGCCCCTTTTCTATCCTTATTTCCATTCTTCAAATGTCATTTAATTATTTTTGTGACCAAGGATATGTAATGATATATTGTTCCTTTAAGTTCCCTATTCGCTGGTCATGTTTAGGCCCTAAGCTTGGGTCGTGACACTTTTGGACTAGGTATAGACATTATGAGTTTGTTGTGACGTCTTTTGGACCTCATGAATATGTTCTTTAAACCCTACCATGATTCGATTATTGTGTAATGATATTTTGATCTATTCTCATTGTGAGGAGGAGCGTAAGGCTCATTTGAGGGTTGTGTTGCAATGATCGAGGGAAGAGAAGTTATATGCCAAGTATGAGAAGTGTGAATTTTTGTTGAGGGAGGTTTCCTTCCTAGGGCATGTGGTGTTGGGGGATGGTATTAACGTGGATCCTCAAAAGATGTATATGATTAGGAGTTGGCCTAGATCATTGACCCCGTCAGATATTAGGAGCTTCTTGGGCTTAGTTAGTTATATCAGATATTTGTAAATGGGTTCTTCTCTATTGCTTATCCCATGACTAAATTGACTCAAAATAAGTCCAAGTTTGTGTGGATCGATGAATGCAGGTGGAGCTTCCAAACGTTGAAAATAAGATTATGTCCGCTCCTATTTTGTCATTGCCGGAAGGGCTAGAGGGATTTGTTGTGTATTGTGATTCTATTAGAGTTAGTTTGGGTTGTATTCTAATACAAAATGGTAAGGTCATAGCCTATGCTTTTAGGCAACTCAAGCTGCATGAAAAGAACTATCCTACCCATGATCTTGAACTAGCTGCCGTGATATTTGCATTGAAGATTTGGCATTATTACTTGTATGCAGTGCGTGTTGATATGTTAACCGATCATAAGAGTCTACAATATGTCTTCACTCAAAAGGATCTTAACTTGAGGCAAAAGAGATTGTTAGAACATCTTAAGGATAATGATATGAGTGTGCATTATCATCGGGGTAAGGCTAATGTGGTGGCAGATGCTTTGAGTAGGGAGTATATAGGTAGCCTAGCTCATTTTAGTGGTGGTGATAGGGAGGTCCATTGTTTGGCAAGATTCGGAGTTAGGTTGGGAGAAGTAGGTAATGGTGGTGGTTGTGTTGTTTATGGTTCTAAATCATCATTGGTTGAGGAGGTGAAAGATAAGAAAGATCTTGATTCCTCCTTGTTAGAATTGAAGGCCTCTGGTGGTGATTGGAAAGTGGAGGTTTTCTCCAATGAGGGAGATGGTGCACTTAGATACAAAGATAGGTTATGTGTGCCTTGTGTTGATGGTTTGAGAGAGAGAATTCTTGATGAGGCTCATGGTTCTTCCTATTCTATTCACCCTAGTTCTGCTAAAATGTATATAGATTTGATAGAGGTGTATTGGTGGGGAGGCATGAAGAAAGACATTGCCAAATTTGCCTCCAGTTGCCATAGTTATCAACAAGTTAAAGTCGAACATCAAAGGCCTGGTGGCCTAACCCAAGACATAGAGGTTCCTACTTGGAAGTGGGAAGAGATTAGGAAAGGTTTTGATTCCATTTGGATTGTGGTTGATAAGATGACGAAATTGACTCATTTTCTATCTATTAAGACCACATATGGGGCTAGAAAGTATGCTAGGTTGTACATGCATGACTTGGTGAGACTGTATAGGGTTCTTTTATCCATCATATCGGATCATAGTTCACAATTCTCTTCACACGTTTGGAGGTCTTTCTATAAGGGTCTTGATACAAAGGTTAAGCTTAATATGACCTTCCACTTTCAAATAGATGGACAAACCGAAAGTGCTATCCAAACCCTTGAGGATATGCTTAGAGCTTGTAGATTGGAGCTTAAGGGTGGTTCAGATGATCATCTTCCATTGATTGAGTTTGCCTACAACAATAGCTATCATTCTAGCATCGGTATGGCTCCTTTTGACACTCTCTATGGTAGTATTGTAGTTCACCGATTGGGTGATTTGAGTTTGGTGAGGTGGCCTTGTATGACCAGACCTAGTTATGGAGGCTCTTGAGAAGGTTAGGATGATTAGGGAAAGGTTGAAGATGGCCTAAAGTGGCCAAAAGTCCTATGCTGATGTGAGGAAAAGGGATCATAAATTCAAAGTGGGCGATTGAGCTTATTAGAAGGTTCATCCATCAAGGGTGTGGTTTGCTTTGCTAAGAACGGCAAGTTGAGCTCACGATATGTGGGAGATATTGAAACAAACCCAAAAAGTACCCGAAAAGGTGCCTCAGAAGTGCATAGAATCATAATTTCCTTGTATCTCAAAATCCATATGTGGTATCAAAAATCAGACTTTGTATTCTTGATCAAGATGTCAAATTGAGTGAGAAATGGGTCTAAAACTGATTTAAGAGCAAATAGTAATTTCATTTTTCATAATTTTCCTTATCTCGAATCGATCAGCGATAGTGCCGCGATGCACAGCTACCACAGACATGTATAAATTTTGCCTCTGTGACAAGTCTGCATTGTGGACTATATGCGAACCTGTGTATTTTGTTGCCTGTGATTTTTATCTCGGTCCAAGGCTTTTAGGTCTTGGGCCTAAGTGTTCCCAAACGTAAAAATATCCAAACTTAGCCATATTTGACCCCTCATATCATTCAAAATATTTCCCAATACTCATTCAACACTTAACCAAATATTTTACTCCTAAATTCAAGTCTCAAACTCATCCGGATTTCAAGGTTCTCATTCAAGCTTCAAGTCCCTATCTCTAATCTTCATCAAGTTAATCTCCAAAGCTAAGGTATGTGGGTTTCTTTCATGGCTTACTTTCACCCATGGTGCCTAAGCTTCCTTTTCTTCAAAATTACATGATTTAAAGTTCATTTACTAATGGGTCCTATTTATTATGAAATTCTCTACACACTATGTTGGGGTTTATGAAATTGTTACCGTTTTACTATGTTTTGGGATATGAATCTAATATTTATTGTGAGATTTGATGAAGGATTTTGATGTATATTGCTTGAGGATGTTACCAAGTATCTATTAATAGTTTTACATAGGATTTTCTAGAATGATAATACTCTTGAATTTCATAGTTTTACACTAGCACTATACACTCGCCAAGTGTTTGATAAAATGTCTGGTTATGGTTTCTTGAAGAATTGAAAGTTCAATGCATGTCTTATGAGTTGAATGACTTTATGATGATGAATGGAAGGTTTATTTATGATGATTATATGATGATGATGAAAGGAGTGTATGTATATGATATTATCTCAATAGTATTGCAGATGACTAAGCCTCATCCGGGAGGTGGCCCGGGTAACCTTGTTGAGTGGTTTGTACCTCGATCGCCTCGCTTGGGAGGTGGCAGGACAGTGCAAACTTGTTGGAGGTTTGTACCCATCAACCTTGTTGGAAGTTTTGTACTCTAGCAACCTTGTTAAGGGTTTTGTACTCTATCAACATGTTTGGGGATTTGTACTCCATCAACCTCATGAAGGAGTTTGTACCTCATGCACCTCTCCAAGAAGGTGGTAGGCCTTGGATTGTACTAGGAGTGGTCACTATTTACACATATATTATGTTCTATATAAGCATGATTTTACTTCAAATATCATTCATACATGTCATATTGCTATATGTTTATTCATTGTCTATGATATGCATTTTGATTATGGTACTTATAACTTCTTGCTTTGCATCCTACATACTTAGTATATTAAAATGTACTAACACATAGTCTATGCTTACATAATATCACCATGTAGGAATCGGAGCCCCGCTTGAGCATCTGCATCGACGTGGCTAGTATGCTTCCATTCAAGCTAGTTGGTGAGTCCTCTATTTTGGGGATATTGCTTATGATCTCTTACTATGATCTAGAACTACCTTTCTTTTATGTAAATGTCGATTATGAGAGTGAGCCCATTTGGTATCTTGGCCTCTGCTCTTATCTATGTATTAAAGGTATTATTTGACATGTCATGTGTAATATTATTGTCACGCCCCAAAGTTCCGTAGGGCAGACCGGCACCCATTGCTGATAAGGCTCGGGAGAACCAACCTGTAACTATATGCGTTCTGTACATATTATAAGGGGTTTCTACATTTGATAGGTCTTTAAACAGATAAATAGTAATAACAAGCTAAAAGAAAATGCATATGACTAGGCCGTTAGGGCCACGCTGTCTAAAGTGCGAAACATGACTTCACTGTACTTTACATAGTCCACAAAGCCTCTAAATAAAGAAAAACATCTAACAAGGGTCGGGACAAGCCCTGCCTCAACAAACTGTGTAATAAAACATGTAAGCTCTAGACATGTACAAAGCTCCAAAGCAACCTGGAGCTTGCTGACAACAGTTGAATATCTTTTACTTCTACTGAGGGGATCTACCCGTACCTGTACCTACAACATGAAATGCAGGTCCCCATAAGGGATGTTAGTACGGAATAATGTATTGAGTATGTAAGGCAGGATATACTGTATATATAAAGTAACAACTAAAATGAAACCATGCAACTGTGGAAGATCAGGGACCACCCTTAGTTATACTGTGGAATCATGTACTTTACGTCCTTTATATTACTTTACCTTTATTGTAAAATCTGTACTGTAAAATCTGTACACAACTGTAATTATAGAACCAACTGATTAGTAATTGTATCGGGATCATCCCTATGCTAGGTTCATAATTGAATCCCCTCGGGCTCCACCCATCAAACTGTAGACTGTATCTTTGAATTACCTTTGAGATGATTCTTTTGGTGGCCATGATATTGGAGATGTGAGACTGTATATATAAGATATGACATGTGGATAATCACACAGGACAACATGATAATGAAAAGAGTATGTTACGTAAATAATAAAATGCATATGAAATGGAACACCTCGTGAACTTTATTTGTCAAAAACGAATACATGTATCTTGGTGTTCATGTATGTAACCAGATTTGAAAGTGACTATATATGGAATCAAATGAACATGTCAAATAATGGAGACACAGTTAA
>JAOTQJ010065607.1:0-13497 GCA_025642045.1 Solanum sejunctum | reverse complement strand
CCTATATTTTGTAAATATGTTGATAAATGTGTATCGTTCGGTACTTTTGTCTAGAGGTCTGTGGTTACTTGTGGGTTACGAGTGTGTTGTATAATTTTGTATACTGGATCAGGAGGCAGGACCGCATTAAGTATTTATTCAAGTGACATGCTTATTAGGCGGCAGGACCGCAGCGGTGACCTTGTCGGCCCGCATTTATATTTATATGCATATGCACTACTGTATGGGAAGCTGCTAGATCTTTTTTTTGCAGGTGCGGTTAGTCAATAAAACAGAGGAAACTCTGCCAAAATTTCTGTAGAATTCGGGCTAGGTTATAACAGGATTTTTTTTAGTTTGTGTTCCTGTGCCTCTATCGGGCACTGGTCACGACCCCAGGGTGGGGTGTGACAAATTATGTCTTCTCAATTCACAATTCTTGCATCTACACATAGCATAAGTAGCTAAATACATAACTAGGGTTGTGGGAAACATGAAGAACTAACAAAGTCAAACTAGATAATTCATAATTCTTGGAAGGTGTATATACATGCATTAATTAATTCTCTTCGGTTTGCATGTTTTCTAGTAGTGGCTGACATTAGGACCCGCCTAGTTTTACTACTAGACCAATGTAGTAATGAATATAAAAAGATATTAATGAAAATGATTCCATTGATGTGTTCTCATCTAATCAACCAAATAAGGCTAGAGGGAGGTTGTACTGGGACTAATAGGCAAGGGTTAGTAATAGAAACTATGGAGATGGGCCAATTCGTTTAGTGAAATTCATATCTCACCTTTGACCAAAGAGCTTGGTGGACATAACTTACCAACCTACATGCTATACACTAGAAAAAAATTAGGTTATCTGGTGATACTGAGTTGGGGAATCAAGGGAAACACTGAAATAAACCCAAAATGTGTTCGAAAATGTGCCTCAGAAATGTCCATATTTGTAATTTCCATATATCTCAAAATCCGTGTGTGATATAGAAAATTCGACTCCATATTTATGATTACGGGGCAAAATTGAGCAGCGAATGGGTCTAACCCCAATTTAAGAGCAATTGTACAAAATTTTATTTTCTAAAACTTTTGTAAAACAGAATCAACTTGCATCCTTGGCGCGATGTGGCCAGGGCACGGACCTGTGTATTTTGTTGATTGTTTTTCATGTCTTGGTCCAAGGTTTTGAGGCCTTAGGCCTAACCCTTCCTATGCGTAAAAACACATATACTTAGTCATTTTTCAACCCCATATCATTCAAGACATTTCCCAAAACCCTGTCGAATACTTTGCCGAATATCTCACTGAAATTCAAGTATCCCAAACTCATTCTGGATCCTAAGGAATTCACTCAAGCTTCTATTTCTCATTCTGATCTTCATCTAAGGAATCTCCAAAGTTGACGTATGTGAGTTTCAACCATTGGATCCTTCCACCCTTGGTACCCAACCTTCTTTTTTACATAAATTGCATGTTTCTAAGTTGGTGTACTTATGAGTCTTACTTATTATGAATTTGGTTATAAAGTATGTTGGAATTCATAAAATTGTGACTGTTTTTGCATTTTTTGAGCTATGAATCTAAGATCTATGGTGAGTTTTGATGAGGGGTTTCAATGTGTTTTGCAAGATGGTATTACTAAGTGTTGTTGGGCAGATTCACTTCAAGTTTTCTTGCATAATTTCACTCTTTAATTACATGAGTTTACACTAGCATTATACACCCACTAAGTGTTTGATAAAATATCCAGTTTAGTCTTGAGCTATTAATGATCTATTGCATGGCCTATAAGTCAAGTGACTTTCTGATGATGAAAGTAATGTATATATGTGTTGATTTCATGAAAAGTATCTACAGTGTTGGTAGTTGACCACATCTTGTTGAGGGGCTACTATATCTCAATCACCATGGATGGTAGGGTCTGACTATCATCAACCAGTTGAGGGGTTGATACCTCAATCACCATAGATGGTAGGGTGTGACTACCATCAACCAGTTGAGGGGTTGATACCTCAATCACCATGGATGGTAGGGTGTGACAACCATCAACCAATTGAGGGGTTGATACCTCAATCACCATGGATGGTAGGGTGTGATAACCATCAACTAATTGAGGGGTTGATACCTTAATTACCTCTCAAGGAGATGGTAGGCCTTGGATTCCATAACGACAGTCTCTTTCTACACATGTAATATGTTCTATATATAAGTATGTTTTACTTCAAGTATTTATCATGCATGATATGTTGCTAATATACTATCTCTTGCTTATATATATATGCATTCTGATTATGTTGCCTATCTCTTGTTGCATTGCATCCTATATACTTAGTATATTCAAATGTACTAACACATACTCTATGCCTACATGATATTACCATGTATGAACCGAAGCTCCACTTGATCCTCCTCCTCCTCCACGTGGATAATACTATCTTTTGAAGTAAGCTTGGTGAGTCCTCAACTTCGAGGATAATAGCTATTGATCCTATGTTATGTAAATACTCTTTTGTTTGTTTAGATGCTTATGACTATGAGGGTGAACCCGAAAAGTTATCTTGGCCCACGCCTAATCTATGCTAGAGGTGTTGTTGGACAAGTTATATATTTATTCTTTGAGTTTTGTCTTCTTTGATGATTTATACTAGAAAGACTTCCCTTAGTCCCTTTTATCCTTATCTGTATTCTCTTATTGTTGTCTAACTTCTTTTGTGACTAAGGATGTGTAAATGATATGCTAAGAGGCTTGTTTGGGGTCCCTTTGGGGTTCCATTCGCTGTGTCATGTCTAGTCCCTAGGCTTAGATCGTGACAAATACAATACCCTAGTTTCTCTCCATATTGATTTCTCACTTATGATAGTTTAGTTATATTTCTCATTAATTATTGCAAAACCATTTCCCCCTTGGGGAAGTAAGTTAATCATTCGGATTGCAAATTGGTGAATTCTCTTGAGCCTACGTATTCCTTGTGGGTTTGACCCTAACCTTTGTTAGGTTCTATTTCTCGATGGTAATCGCTTTATCCTCTAAAAAAGAGGTGTAACTTAAGTGACATCAAGATTTTGGTGCCATTGCTGGAGAATACAGCTAGACTTAATGAATTCATTAGTAATTCGAGTGTTAATCCTTGGTTCCCTTATTTAACTTTTGTTGTTATTTTCTTCTTTTTTGGGGTATAAGTGTGGTATATGCCCAACAATCTGAGTCAAGGCAACCCCTTAACTCTATTTGACCCAGAGATCTATAAAACATTAAGGAGAATGGTTCAAGACAATGCCACTAAAGCGGCCAATGCAACTCTGAACAGGTATAGCAATGAGGATGTTGAGAATGAGAACCCACCTCCTCTAGAGGACATTGCTCCACAACCTCAGGATTTCAATACCAATACTTACTAGTGGAATTAGTACAGGCTGAATCCTATGGCTATGAAGGTGACTGGAGCTATTATGTTACCACCACTACTAGTAGACACAAAGTTCACAGTCTTGAGTGGGTTATTTCAGATACTGCAGAATTATGGGTTAATTGCAGGCTTACCGTTAGAGGTCCTCACAGCGACCTATACAATGTGACATTCATCTGCAAGAGTATGATGGGAAGATAGAATCTGTCTATAGATGCTGTCAGATTTCATGTCTTCCCATTATCTCTTAAGGGCAATGCAACATTTTGGCTATCTGAGCTCCCATAGAGTGCAATTCCCAGTTGGCCAGACTTGGAGAAGGCCTTTTTGGAGAGGTACTTCCCTAGATTGAAGAAGCTCAAGTTGAAGGACCAGATCAATAACTTCAAGCAACTTTCGGGTGATTCAATCAGTACTAGTTGGGGAGTGGTTCACCAAATGTCTGAGGAGCGTCTCTGACCAAAAGATAGTTGATGATTCTTTGGTGGAGATATTCTACCGTGCCCTTGATGAGAATAGTCAAGCCTGTCCTGACACTATCAAGGGGTCATATTTTTGGATCAACTATTTGCAAGGATCGCAAAGCAAATAGAAATAGTGGTCAAGACTAATTATGCATCGGGGAAGCATGACAAAGCCTCTACTAAGAGTTTATATGCTGTTAGTGAGGGTTCGGAGCAAGAAAAAATCAATGAAGAAATCATGCAACAACTTCCCCAGATTCGCATAGGTATAGAGAGGTAATGATGAAGCAAAGCCAAGAGTGAGTAAATATAGTGGTTCATCAACCTCCACATGAACCCATGTACGAGGAGCCTTATTATGATAAGGATGCATGTTTTGTTGCTAATTAGATTGGGGGGGGGGGGGTTAGACCAACGCCCAAGGGTCTAATCAGGATTATTAGTGCCAAGGTCAAAGAGACCAAGGTCAGAAATTTAATTAAGATGGAGCTTACAGGGATAACCGCGGAGGTTACTATGATATGAACAGGAGTCCAAAGAGAGATTCAGATTGGGGTAGCAGAGAACGTGATCTTAGGCATATTTATACACCTAAATAAGCAAAAGTCCCATAAATAGAGTTATGTTCGAGGGCAAATCCATAGAGTTTTAGGTATTTTAATAGGATTTTGTCTATTTTGTTAAGACTGGACAAATTATGCCTCGGGTTTGTATTTTTATCGATTCTTATTAGGTTTTAAGATTCCAGAATGAGACCCAGTGTAAAGGAAGGCAACCCGTATAAGAAAACAAGGAAGAAAAAATTGCAACACTTGGTCCGTAACCAAGGCGCGTTGTGTACCAGTGTTAATTCACTTGAAAATTGGTTTTCAACATGGTAGGTAGAAAAGTAACCAAAATAACACTAGTCCGCATCACGGACAAGTGTGAAATTACTGACTTTTTGGTCCAATCAATATTGTATGTAGAATTTTGTTAATATAATACTAAAGCACATCGCGGACTTAAGGAAAAATATGTGAAAAGTCGAATTTTGTGGGATATAAAAGTCATGAAAAACTTGTAAATGTAGGCATCCGTTATTATAAGTTTTGTGTAAGCTGTGGAGGCAGTTGGTCACTGTGGAAACACTATTTTTGGTCAGATTTCTCTCCACTTTTGTATTTTCTTATGATTTTGATTGTAGTGTTAGTGTTTATGATTATCATGAGTTGCTTGTCTTTTTATTTTCTGGGATTGTAGCCATAGACAATGTGTTAATCTTTGAGATTTAGTGCTTATGAATAGGTTTTTGTGATTGTTCTTATATTATTTAAATCTACATTTCTTAGCTTGATCACCTATGAAAATGAATATGTTTTGCATTATGAATTTGAAATATGTTTGAATGCATAAGAACACAATAATTTAGGGAGCTTTTTCAACTAAAATATTATATTAATTTGTGTATTGGAGATTTGTGACAACTATCTTTACACAAGCTTGATTTATTATGCAGGAAGATAATATTAATGTATTTCTATTGTATTATTTATTCCCGCTCAATGATGTAGTTAGGCAAACAATAGGAATAGGCAAATCGAGCTGTGCAGCCCCGATTTTGTAATTTTAACCCTGCAAGTCAATAATTACTGCCCAAACATAAGTGTGAAATTCGAGATTAATATGGCATCGTTAAGGTTACAATATTGGAATCTCGCAATATTGAATCTGTAAAATACAAGATAAAAAGAATCTTATTTTATTTGCAAGTTCACTAGTATAGTTTGAAGTCTAGCTATTTTAATACACAACTTCACAAATTAATTCTTTATCGCCTTACAAACATTATAACTCAAAATATTTAATAATTTATATTAAATTCCTTGGGTACGATAATCTGGTCCTTTAAATAAGGCCACTATATTACTTCTTTTGACCACGTGCACTTGCATGTTTTGGGAGGCAACAAGTTTTTGGCGCCATTGCTGGAGATTTAAAGTATAAATTGAGTGATTTTCTGAGTTATTTTGTTTTGTGGTGTTCACTAAATTTGGTCATAGTTGTGTTGCTTGAGCAGAAAATTTAGTTCTGAACTGGAGGAGCAAGATTCACATTTTCATCAATCTAAGAGGAGAGGAGGTATCTTGTTTCAAACTCTTTCTAGTGAAATCGTTGATCAGAAAAATATAATGGATACTAAGGAAGAAATTGATCTTTTCAAAGAAGAAATGGCGGAACAAAATTCACCTGCACCACCAGCACCTAGGTCAGTGAAAGATGTCGCCATTCCTAAAACCACCAATGTCACTAGTTGTTTTGAAAAACTGAATCCTGGTGGTCATGGGGAGCTTAAACAAAATATGGTTCAATTGCTACACTCCATTAGGTAGTTTACTGGACTGCCACATGAAGATCCACAAGTACATATTCAAAATGTTTTAGAAATCGCTGATATTTTCATTCCTACAGGCGTAAATTGAGATTATGTGAGGATGACCTTGTTTTTCTTCTCATTATTGGGGAAAGCAATGAGGTGGATGAAAATTGAACCACCAAACTCCATTACTTCATGGGATGATGTTGCTAGAAAGTTTCTTATTCGATTCTTTCCATCTGATAAGATGACTAAATTGAGAAGTGAAATTTTAAGCTTTAAGCAAAGGTCGGGAGAGAACTTGTATCAAGCATGGGACAGGTTCAAAACTTTACTTATCAATTGTCCACATCATTGTCAATCTAACAAAGTGTTGGTCCATACCTTCATTGAAGGATTGGAACCAAACATAAAGATTCTTCTTGATTCCGCTGCAGGAGGACAAACTTTGGAGAAGACATACAATGAGCTGTATACACTTCTCAATCGTATAGCTCAAGGAAATCCCAAGTGAAATGGAGGATCAAGTTGACTTGTAGTTCCTAAGCAAGCTGGAATGTTAGAAATTGATGTCAATCACTGCTTTGCAAGCACAAATTTCTGCTATGCAAAGCATGATGATGACCCAATTCAACAACTTATTAATTAGTCAACAACAGAAAAATCTAGTAGTGAGTGAACAATCTGCACCGACAAATATTGTACAACAACAACAAAAAAAAATAATTGGTGCGATATTTGTGGAGGAGGAGACCACACTATTGAATTTTGCTGTTCAAATTCGGAGGCAGTAATTTTTATTGGAAATACAAATGGAGGCGGATAACAAGGCTTTGGGAATTCCTACAACCCAAATTGGAGGAATTATCCTAACTTCTCTTAGGGTTGAAACTAACAAAATCAAGGACAATCTCAACAACAACGTCCACAAAGAGGCCGACCATACTACAATTAACAAATTCACCAACCGGTGAAACTGGTCAATTTGAACAACATGTCGAATAGTGAAGTGCTAAGGCAAATTTTGGCAAACCAAAATTGTCAAAAAGAAGAAATCCAAAGACAAACAAAATTTTCAAAATTTGGAGAAGTAGTTGGGGCAATTGGCAATCTCTATAAATTCAAGACCCCAAGGAGGTTAACCAGGAGATACGGGTCCAAATCCAAAGCAAGTTCATGCCATAAGCATGAGAAGTGGGAGGCCATTGACCGAATAAGTGCCCAAGAAGAAACATATGGCTGAACTAAGTGGTGTTCAAAATGAGAAACCCGTGATTCCAAGCACGTCCACTGATGAGGGAATTCCATTGCCTAAGACATTGCCTCTATTCCCACAAAAGCTGAAAAAGAGGGTGGATGAATGTTTTCAAAAATTCATCAGGCTCCTTAAGCAGGTATAAATTAACTTACCGCTTATTGATGTGTTGCAGGGAATTACAAAATATGCTAAGTATAGAAGGTCATTGTGGCCAATAAGAACAAGTGGGCAGAATATAAGACGGTGGCATTCACCAAAGTTTGAGCTCTAAAATCTTAAATAGAGCTCAATTTCTAGCAAAGGTAAAAGATCCTGGAAGCTTTATGGTGTAAGTAACCATTGGGAGCTATTTGAATGCCAATAGGTTATGTGACCTCGAGTCAAGCATAAATCTTATGCCAAGTTCATTGTTTTCAAAGTTGGGACTTAGGAAACCAAACCCCACTACAATTGTATTGCAATTGGCGGATAGATCAATGGCGAGTCCCGAAGGTGTTATTGAGGATGTTTTAGTTCAAGTGGGATCCCTCATTTTCTCCATGGACTTTGTCATTCTTGATTTCGAACTTGATCCTGAAGTTCCTTTCATACTTGGTCATCTATTCCTGGCAACAAGGCTCCAATAAGACTCACAATGGAGCCCATGACAAAGTTGAAGTCTTTGAAGTTTACAAGGCTGTGAAGATACCAGCTGCATATGAAGATTTGGAAGTCATTATGGTAATAGAAATAATTACCTTGGTAAGTCAAGTGGAGATTCAAGACCCATTAGCAAGAGTGTTGCTAAATCAAGGGCTAGTGGATGATGTAGAGGCTCTTGAAATCGAGATTGTGTTGAACAATAATGCAAGTATATTCAAGAAGGGGCTGCACTGTTAAATAGGGTGTTGGACCCTGCTCCTAAACCATCAATAGAAGAACCACCGAAGCTGGAATTGAAGCTGTTGCCTTCACATCTCAGGTTTGTTTTTCTTGGAGATGATGATACATTACCTGTAATTTCGTCTACTTCAATGACTGCAGCTTAGGTGGAAGATACAGTCGCTGTGCTCAGGAAAATAAAGGTAGCTATGGGGTGGAAAATGTTGGATATCCACGGCATTTGTCCAGCTTTATGCATGCAACAAAGCTTCATGGACGAAGGTTATAAGCCAGTGGTACAACCACAGAGATGGCTGACCCCAATCATGAAGGAAGTTGTAAAGAAAGAGGTGATAAAGTGGTTAGATGCAAGAATCATTTTCCCTATCTCCAATAGCAAATGGGTCAGCCTGGTTCAATGTGTTCTAAAGAAAGAAGGCATGACGGTAGTCACCAACGATAAAAATGAGTTGATACCAACAAGAAATGTGACAGGGTAGAGAATATGCATGGATTACAATAAGCTAAATGATGCCACCAGAAAATATCATTACCCGGTACCATTCATCAACCATATGCTTGATAGACTTACCGAGAAAGAATATTGTTGCTTCTTGGATAGTTATTTGAGGTATAATCAAATCATCATTACTTCGGAAGACCAAGATGAAACCATATTTACTTGTCCATATGGTACACATGCCTTCAAATGCATGCCCTTTGGGTTATGCAATGCACTTGCCAACTTTCAATGGTGTATGATGGCCATTTTTCATGACATGGTCGAGGAATATGTGAAGTGTTTATGGATGGTTTCTCAATCTTTGGCGAATCATTTGAAAAGTGTTTGGAAAATTTACATAAGGTTTACCAAGATGTAAGGAAACTAATCTTGTCCGTAATTGGGAAAAATGTCATTTTCTCATTAAGAAAGGGTTAGTTTTTGGGCACAATGTGTCTAAGCATGGTTTAGAGGTGGACCGAGTGAAAATTGAAGTGATTGAGAAGATGCCACCACCTATTTTAGTCAAAGGAGTACGAAGATTTCTTGGACATGCAAGATTCTACTGTTGATTCATAAAGGACTTCTCAAACATTGCCAAGACGCTTTGCACTCTCCTAGAAAAAGAGATACCCATTAACTTTGATCCTTCATGTTTGCAGGAATTTGAGGTGTTGAAGAATAAGTTGATTGAGGCACCTATCTTGCAAGCACTAGATTGGAGTCTACCATTTGAGCTTATGTATGATGCAAGTGACATGGCGGTGGGTGCTATTTTGGGATAATGAAAGGCTAAGGTGTTCCACTCAATATACTGTGTGAGTAAAACTCTTTATTTAACTCAGAGTAACTACATAATTAAGGAAAAAGCTCGCATTATTATATGCGTTTGATAAATTTAGATTTTATTTGGTGGGTGCGAAGGTCATCATTTTCACTGACCACACTATTGTTTAGTACGTGTTAAACAAGAAAGATAATGAAACCATGGGTTATCCGGTGGATCTTGCTACTCCAAGAGTTTGAATTGAGATCAAGGATCAAAAAGGGAGCAAAAATCAGATTGCCGACCATCTCTCTCTATTGGAAAATGATGCTCACATAGGGGAACAAATGCAAATCAAAGAAGAATTTCTAGATGAGCAGCTGCTGGCACTTGAAGTGGAAGAGATTCTATGGTACACAAACATTGTCAACTACTTGGTAAATGGAGTTTTTCCCCAGATTCCAACCATCAACAATGCAAGGAGTTAGCCCAAAGCCCATGACACCAAGGCTTACATATAGGATGAGCCTTATCTTTTCAAGCAAGGGGTTGATGGTATGGTGAGAAGGTATGTGCCTGAAGCCGCACTGCAGCAAATTCTAGCTAGGTGTCATGCTTCACCATACGGAGGTCATCACAGGGGTGAGCGCAAGACTCACAAGGTGCTTCAATCGGGTTTCTTTTGGCCAACTCTATTCAAGGACGCTGTAGATTTTATGAAATTTTGTAATGCTTACCAAAAGGCCGGGACCATCTCTTAGTGGCATGAGATGCCTCTTAAAAACATTTTAGAGGTAGAGATATTTGATATATGGGGTATGGACTTCATGGGTCCATTCCCACCCTCTTTTGGAAACGAGTGGAAGCAATAGCTTTACCCACTAATGACTCCAAGGTTGTGAGCAAATTCTTGAAGAAGCACATATTTACTTATTTTGGTACACCAAGAGCCATCATTAGCGATGGTGGGACATACTTCATCAACCAATCACTGAAAAACCTTCTTGTAAAGTATGGGGTAAGACACAAGGTCGATTCAACTTACCATCCTAAAACAAGCGGTCAAGTGGAAGTATCAAAATGAGAAGTGAATCAAATCCTGCTAAAAAAGGTGAATGCTATGTAGAAGGATTAGGCTATCAAGTTAGATGAAGCATTTTGGGCATATTGAACTGCCTATAAAACACCCATTGGTATATCCTTGTATAGGATAGTTTATTGAAAACCTTGTCATCTTTTGATGAGCTCGAACACCAAGCTTATTGGGCAATCAAAAGGCTAAATCTTGATCCCAAGCATGCCAGAAGAAAGAGGTTGGAACAATTGAAGAAGTTAGAAGAATTCCGGCTTCAAGCGTACGAGAATGCCAAGCTCTACAAGGAGAAGAACAAACGATGGCATGATTGGCATATCCTCAAACGCACTTTTGAGCCGTGCCAATAGGTACTTTCCTTTAATTATTGTTTACAATTGTTCCCATGTAAGCTGCGGTCAAAATGGAGTGGACCCTACGTGGTGATTTTCGTATCACCACTTGGAGCAGTGGAATTAAATGACAAGACCTCCAACCAAACTTTTTTGGTAAATGGTCAAAGTGTCAAGCACTACTACGGTGAAGACACAACCAAGTTTGAAGAGGCCATTTAATTGGCCAAAGATAAGTAATTTCATGTTGTATCGTGCCACAACGATAAATCAAGTGCTACACTGGAGGCAACCTATGATGAGATGATATTTTTCTATTTTATTTTATTTCATATTTTTCAATTTCTAATAATTAAATAAATAAATAAATGAAATAATAATAATAATAATGTTCTTCATGACTTTAACCCAGAAAAAATAAAAAAAATGAAAAACTGCACAAGATACACCAGTTCGCATCGCGAACTAGGTGCCAAAATTGTGCGAATTTTTCGATATTTGATTCCCGTTGAGTCATTTGTTATTTTTTTGGAATTTTTTGGTCAAAATCAATTATTGTAGCATTTTTTTAGCATGTTTAGGTGTTAGGTCGATTTTTTCATACCCCAAACGAATTGTTTTTACTATTTCAGGCAGAGGGATTTTCGTGCCCCCTCCACGACGCGCACCTTGGGCCAAAATTATTAATTTTTTTTACCAAGTTCAGATTTGTGTCCTTTCTGCAACGTGGAGAGGATGCGCACATGTTATTTTTTGTTCGGTTTTTAATTAACCCGACCCAACCCTGTGCTTTTAAATAAAACCTTCATCCTTTTAATCCCCATTTCCCAATCCCTTTTTTACTTTCTTCTTCATTTCCTCTTCTAAATTCCCATAACACTCATCCCACAATCTTTTAAGCCGCGATACACACCTAAGCATTACACAAACTCCACATTGTTCTTGCATCATTTGTCAACTCCAAGTAAATTTCCCTCTCTATTCATGCTTTCTACTTGATTGGTCACACTTGTACTACTATGTGAAGTTTCCTTAACAAAAATGAGTTAATGGTTTGCATCTTGTGTTGCCTTGTTAGAAGTGTTGTGAGCTTGGTTTGCATTGATTGATCTTAATAATTTGGGTGAACTAGAATTCCTTAAGTCTAACCCTAGGCCGAAATTCATGCTTATTTTTGAGAAATTGGGAAATTTAATATCTTGAACTTTAAATTATAGCTAAGAGGTAATGTGCTTGTACATGTGAGTGTTCATTCAGAGTGTGGTGTAGTTCGTAGGAATCTACGCTTGAAATTTTGACTCATTCAAATTACCAAGCTCTTGAGACTGAGTCATGGATTACTTGCTTGGCATCCTTATATTTATGCATGTTCGTCTAGTTGAGTATGTGATTTTCCGAATTTGAGAAGGCACCTACACTATGAGACTATTCTATGCTATTAATGTAGGTTGAAATATATCATATTAAGTTGAACTTGCCATTAATTTCCTACTTCGTGAATAATATATTATTCCAGAATGCACAATATATTCCTAATTGTTGAAATGAAAGTCCCTTGCTTGCTTGTTTAAGGATCCATAAATGATGAATTTCGAGAAGTGCAAATTGTTTAGCTATTGAACGCTTAGGGATTGGGTTGTGTTATGTTGAAATGAACTAAAACGAGATATTGCATGCTGACAAATGATTAAACTGGGACAATTGTTCCTGCTTGACATTAAGTTAGTCACAAATTGTACTGAAGATTCACAAAAGTTCATTGTGCATATTGTTGTAATGTTTAAGCGTGTTTCTTTGCTACACACTTGTTAAAAAGAAACTAACTGCCACCGATCAATTTTCGGGTGGGTGAGTACATGAAAGTTGTGGTATCATACGGAAACTATTCCCTGTCAAACCTGCAATTGGGCTTTGTATTGTTTTGATACGAGCATTGATACAAAATGACACTTTTTGCTTGTTGTGTGTTCTATTGGTGAGATGTTTGATGGCTAGAACTGAATCTAGACTGTTTGGGGGATGAGTACCTATTGAAAATTGTTAAATTGGGTCTGTTTTGTGTTGCACCTGGGATAACTAAACAGTGAATGTCGTGTGGATGTTTCCATGTTCTATTATTATTGGTAGGATGTAGTGAGTAGGGAAGTAAGAGTACCTTCTACCCACTACATTCTATTTAAGTGTGGGGTTCCATTTATCCTCCTAGATTGAGTTTGGATTCTCATAGTTTGCGTGATTTGTAACTTCACCTCATAAATTGTCACACCCCACCCTGGGGTCGTGACCAGTGCCCGATAGGGGAACGGGAACACAAACTAAACCAAATCTCTTTATAACCTAGCCCGAAATTCTACAGAAATTTTGGCAGAGTTTCCTCTGTTTTATTGACTAATCGCACCTGCAAATAAAAGATCTAGCAGCTTCCCAGATAGTAGTATATATGCATAAATATATATATGCGGGCCGGCAA
>JAOTQJ010065557.1:0-13500 GCA_025642045.1 Solanum sejunctum | reverse complement strand
CTAGACCCCTCCTTGCTTTAGTTAAAGGCCTTGGTGAAACAACGCAAGTTAGAGGTTTTCTCCCAAAGGGGAGATGGGGCCCTTAGATACCAAGGTAGGTTGTGTGTTCCATATATTGATGGTTTGAGAGAGAGAATTCCTGATGAAGCCCATAATTCCTCTTATTCTATCCATCCTGATTCCACCAAAATATATAGAGACTTGAGGGATGTTTATTGGTTAGGAGGCATGAATAAGGACATTGACAAATTTGTTTCCGATTGCCATAGTTGCCAACCAGTCAAAATCGAACATCAAAGGTTTGGTGTCCTAACCCAAGACATATGGATTCCTACTTGGAAATGAAAGGTAGTTAATATAGATTTTGTGGTTGGATTACCTAAGACTAGAAAAGGTTTTGGCTCCATATGGGTTGTGGTTGATAGGATGACAAAATCGGCTCACTTTCTACCTGGCAAAACTACATATAGGGCTGAAGAGTATGCAATGTTGTACATCCATGAGTTGGTGAGGTTGTATGGGGTTCCCTTATCCATTATATCGAATTGTGGTGCACAATTTACTTCCTACTTTTGGAGATATTTTCAAAGGAGTCTTGGTACCAAAGTTCACCTTAGTACGACCTTCCACCCTCAAACGGATGGCCAAGCCGAGAGGATGATTTAAACACTTGAGGATATGCTTAAGGTTTGTGTCTAGGAGTTTAATGGTAGTTAGGATGACCATCTTCCATTGATTGAGTTTACCTACAACAATAGGTATCACTCTAGCATCGGTATGGCTCCTTTTGAAGCTCTTTGTGAGAGACATTATAGATCACCGGTGGGTTGGTTTGACATTGGAAAGGTGGCCTTATTGGGGCCGGATCTTGTAATGGATTCCCTTGAGATGGTTAGGATGATTAGGTAAAGGTTGAGGATAGCCCAAAGTCATTAAAAATCCTATGCTGATGTAAAATAAAGAGACCTAAAATTCCAAGTGGAAGATTGGGTCTATTTGGATGTTCCTCCAATGAAAGGTGTGGTTCATTTTGGTAAGAAGGGGAAATTGAGTCTTAGGTATATTGGTCCTGATGAGGTGGTAAAGAGGATTGGTAAGGTTGTTCATGAGTTGAGGTTGCATAACGAGATGAATTTGGTCCATTCGGTATTCCATATTTCTATGTTAAGAAAGTGTGTTGGTAATCCTGATGTCATTGTGCCTCTTGATATTGTGGGTGTTGTTGATGATAACTTGACATATAAGGATCTTTTGGTTCAGATCTTGGATATGCAAGTAAAGAGATTGAGGAACGAACAGGTGGCATCCGTTAAGGACATTTGGAGGAACCAACAAGTCGAATGTGCTACTTAGGAGGCTGAAAAAGACATGCAAAAGAGGTACCCTTATCTCTTCCACTCCACTAAATCCTAAAGTACTAATTTTAAGTCCCTTATGCGCTGTCAAGTCTTATATTTCATACCTATGTCACTCATATGCATTCATGTTTAATTTGGCAATTTAAGATAATTTCACACTTACAATGGGATTTTGAAAGTGATGTTTTAAACGTAATGTTACATTCATGTTGGGGCTGATTTGTTCATGATTATTCTTGTCTTGTAAGCCTCTTTTACATTCGTAGATGAATGTTCCCAAGTAGGAGATATTGAAAGTACCCCAAAAGGTTCCAGAAAATGTGCCTAGGAAGTAACTAAAAATTGTTTTTCGTATATTTAAAAATTCATTTGGAATTTCGCAAATTCAACTTCATATTCTTGTTCAGGGGGTCCAAGTTTGGGTTACAAGGGTCTATACTCAAATTTAAAGCAAATTAATTGAATTATAAAATTTGCACTTGGTGCAATTTCTACAGATAGTGCGACTCTCCTCAACTTGCAGAGATTGTTTTTCTACACTGACTTTTCCTAGTTCGCCCAGATTTTTTTAATTGTTGGACCTAAGTTTTTCCAAACATATTTTCACCTATACTTAGCCTTATTTCACCCTCATATCACACCAAAACATTCCCTAACATTTTCCCAAACACAAAGACTCATTTCCAGCCCTAAATTCAAGTCCCAAACTCTAAGCCAATCTCAAGGATTTCTTCAAGGATCTCACCCATGCTTCAAATCTCCATTAAAGTCTTCTTCAAAAACTTCACAAAAGCTAAGGTATGTGGTTTTGAACCTTTGGGTCCTACCACCCATGGTGCCTAAAACATATTTTACTTAATAATGCATGATCTAAAGTTGATTTTACATGTGCATCTTGAATTTTGAGAAATTTACTGCACTGTGATTTTAATACATGAAAGTATAGTTGTTAAAGCATGTTTTGAGCTTCAAATCTTGGAACTAATATTAGAATTGATGATCGGTTATGATATGAATGTCTTGGGGGTGTTACAAGCTGTTGAATAAAGGTTTTACCAGTGATTTTCCTACATGATTTCATCTCTAAATTGCATGCTCTTTTACCCCAATTACACACCCCAAGGTGTTTGATAAAACTTCTGGTTATGGTTTCTTGAGGAACTGAACGTCCAAAGCATAAAATATGATATGAATGATGCTATACTGATGAAATGATCTTATGTATATGTTTATTCCTGCATGAGATATTGCATTAGAACCTATGAGGAATCCTATATAAAGTGTTGCATAGACCATGCTCGATCCTTAGGAAAAAGAGCTCGGTAATCATGCGAGGGGTTTATACTTCGTCACCATGGATATTTGGGGTGTGAGCATCATCAACCAAGCGAGGAACTTATATCTCATTATCGTAAATGGTGGGGTATGACCACCATCAACCATGCGAGTGGTTTATACTTTGTCACTATGGATGACAAGGTGCAACCACCATCAACCACCATTGGGTTTATACCTTGGAAATCTTGCTTGGTGTCATTCTTCACATATGATATTCTATATGATCATGATGTACTTAAGCATATGTTACTTATGCATTGATCGTACATACCATGTTACTATAATATGCCTATTCTCTATCATCTTGCATTTTTGATTATGATGCCTATCTCTTATTGCATTGCATCTCTTATACTTAGTACATTTAAATGTACTAATGCATACTCTTGCCTACATGATAATACCATTTAAGAACTGGTACCCGAGTTGATCATCCTCCTCCTCCACGTGGCTAGGCAGTGCTAATCTAAGCTTGTGGGTGAGTCCTTTACTTTGTGGACTTTAGTGTATGTATTTTCTCTATTATCTATGTATTGAGAAACTATCTTGTGTTATCTTTGACTATGAGGGTGAGCCCAGTTACGTTGTCTTGGTCCCCACTCTTACTATGTTTTAGAGGTGTATGTTGGACAAAGTGTGTACTATGTATGAGCTTGACTCTTGACTTATGACTTCAATGATTATGCAAGTTTCTCCCCAAGTCCCATTGCCCTTACTTTTCTTTGTATATGCCTTTTGTATGCTTCCGCAACCAAGGATGTGTGATGATATGCTAAGAGGCTTGTTTGGGCTCCTTTCGGTTTCCCCATTCGTTGTGTCACATAAAAGCCCTAGGCTTGGGTCATGACAACTTGTTTTCTCACACAATTTTGCCCTTTGAATAAGAATATGAAGTCTGATTGGCAAAATTCTACATGGACTGTGAGAAATTAAAGAAAATATACATCATAGGGTCTTTTCGATCTACGAGAAGGGGTGCTCAAATATCCCCGATTTTAAGACATAAGCAAATTATGATTATGGGTCATTCCTAATAAAATGTAGGGCATTTCAATATCTCCGTTTGAGAACATTTTTTCCTGAATGTCAAAGAAACATATAAAAGAGAAGTAGACAAGATTTCAGCCCGTACAAGAATGCAACAATGCACTTAAACATCATTTCAAGAAAACCTCAACATAAGTGTCAAAATCACCATGAACTTATCAATTTAAATATGAATGTATGCGAACGAAATAAGGACTAAATCTTAAGGCTGGGAATCACATAAAGGACTTAGTGGCTATCTAAGGCTTGAATATAGTGAAAGCGGTACAAATATCACTCTTTTACGATAGCTTCAACTCCCCTATTGACTCCTTTATCTCATCGATTCCTCTAAAAAAACCTTGACGGAAGTTACCTAACTGTCTCTCAACCTTCCCATTTACCTATCCAAAATTTCTACCCGAACCTCCCATAAGTCAAATTATCCATCATCACATCCACAACCTTCATAGTTACCCATGACACTTGGGTCACCACACACCACCTTAACATAGACACATGGGAAAACCGGATGAATCATATCCATATCCATAAGAAACACCAATACTTTTGCAACCTTTCCAATCCCTCCAACCTTATAAGGGCCTACAAACCTTAACCTAATTGTCAAACTTAAAAAGACACATAGTCCATTTTGACATCAAAATCCACCATCTCCCCCTTAGGAGAAAACCTCCACTCTACCATCCCTGACCAAGACCTCTATCTCTATCAAGGCGGAAATCACGGCCTTTCTTAACTAGAGATCTTCAACCAAATAATATTCAAAACCATAAAAACCACTACACCACCATTGTCAACTTCTCCCAACCTCATTCCCAACCTAGCCAACCAATGTACTTCCCCAACCACCCTTTTTTCATCCCCAAAGACTCCCACTATCTATAATTAGCAAGCAACCTCACCTTCTTTGAAATTCATAACATCACCCTCAAATGATTTACAAGTTGTTCCTTACTTTCGGAAACAAACAAACATATAATCACGAATGTCCACTACAACATACCAGGGTAGGGATTAAAAACCCTATTTATCAGACCTATAGACATAGTTGATGTACACGCCACAAAAAAACGCACTATCCCAAATTCAAAATATCAGAAAGGACATCAAGGACTCATTGACTACCAGAATTGACTCAATAGATATGACCTTAGACTCAACATTTTTACTTTTAGAAGATGATAAATGCAATCCGTAGGGATCATTTGGACCTTAAGATAAGAAATGAACCTACCTCTTCACTACCACTCAAGGACGGGTTTAATAGGGAATTAGAATTTGACTCTACGAGTTCTACAACCAATTGAGACACAATATACATGTAACCAATCCATACCAAGAATGATATCAAAATCCACCACATCTAAACCAACAAAATCACAAGTCCAGGCCTAAATGCAATATGACCATAGAACAATTTCTATAGACCTTTCTAGCAACAATAGACTCACCAATGGTGTAGACCCCAAAAAGTCCAAATAACAATTTGGGACACACATGAAGCCCACTAGCAACAAAAGGAATAATAAAATGAATATTGACACCTGGACCTACCAATGCATACACATTAAGATCAAAGGAAACTTTAACATACTGATCGAAACATCGGGCGCCTCATTTACCCCTTGCCTCCTTAGGTCTCTTGAGCAACATAACCACCTTGACATTGAGGATGACCCTCCTTTCCCTTGTTTCAAACACAAGGGCAATCAATAAGCTTATGACCTACTCTACCACACCTACAACACGTACTTGAATTCTTTAAGCATTTGCCATGATAATGCTTTTCACATTTTGGGCATTTTGGAAAACACATCCCACCATTACCACCTTGGAACTTTGGGTTATCCATTCCATCCATAGCAAGCCTCTTTTTTGGAACACTAGAAGAACCTTGGACTTAGAACTAGATACTATGTTACAGTCGATCATCCTTAAATCGAGCCCTATTAGACTCTCCACTTCTCTTCTTCCTATGTTTTTCTCCCTCAAGTAGTTCAGCATAGATCATGAGGCGGGACAAATCCATATCACTTATCAACATAATGTGATGACACTCCTTATTTACCAAATCAGATGCCCCCATCATAAACTTGTTCATTCTAGATCTCGAATCGGCAACTAATTGTAGAGCATATTTAGAGAGTTGGTTAAACTTGAAGGCATACTCCCTTATAATCATTGACCCTTGCTTCAAATTCATGAATTCTATCATTTTTTACTCCCTTAGCTCAAGAGGGAACAACCGATTGAGTAATGCTGCCTTAAACTCATCCCAAGGAATAGCATAATGATTTTGACTCTCTATTTTCCATTGTACAAACTAAATTTGAGCCACCCCTTTGCGTTGGTAGGCCCTCTAACTCCACTTTTTCCTCTGAAGTTTCCCCAATTATAGTCAACACCTTGTACACCTCATCAAGAAGCTCTTGGGGATCCTCATCTACCTTAGACCCATAGAACTTTGGTAGATTCATCCAAGTGAAGTACCTTACCATTGAGGCTGGAGTAAGAGCACGAGGGGCTTGGGTCCCTTGGTGGATTTTATTGGCCATAGTATGGGCAAATAGAGTGATAGCATTCAGTAATTCAACTTTGTCATCCCCTCTATTCCGAGGAGCTTGAGAAGAGGGGTAAGCCAGTTATCCCATAAGTGCACGACTCCTCCTTGGTCTTCCCCTATGTAGTAGCATGATCAATAACTAGAAGAGCAAAAATATGTGTAAAGGGAAATAAGCCTTACCTTACAACTAAGGCACTATATAGAACATGAAGAAGTGAAACATTTTCTAAAATGCCTCATAGTGTCTTGCTCATAGCTGTGGTATACTTCACAACCATGACAACCTAGTGCTCTGATACCAAGTTTGTCACGACCCAAACCTAGTGCCTAGACATAACACGATGGATGGGGAAACCAAAGGGACCCCAAAAAAGCCTCTTAGTATATCATACACACATCTTTGGTCATAGAAGCAATTAAACAACAACAATATAGTCAATATGGGGATAGAGGGACTAAGGAAATCCTTTGATAGCATAAAATATAAGAAGTCAAGCTCATATCATAGATACATCATAATATTCTAACACCACCTCTAAACTTAGAATAAAGAGGGGGCCAAGACACTTTACGGGATCACCCTCATAATTATCAAATATCAACATAAAGTAGTTTTAGAAATAATAAGAGAAAGTTGATAGTGTCCTCGAACTTGAGGACTTACCAAGCTTATATTCAGGATGTCAAACTAGCCATATGGAGGAGGATAGTCAAATAGAGCTCCAGTCCTACATGGTAATATCATGTAGGTATAGAGTATACATTAGTATGTTTGAATGTACTAAGTTTGTAGGATGCAATGCAACATAGGACAAGCAACATGATCAAAATGCATTATTATGAGCAAAGGTTTATAAGATATCAATATGGCATGCATAAACGATTGTTGAGGTAAAACATGCTCAAAAATAATCATTCTTGCATAGCTTGTTCAACACAATAAAGTTACATGATTAGATCATCCAAATACCTTATACTGGAGAGTTTGTGGTATAGCATAGGTTATAACCCCTTTTAGTAGGTAATGGTTAGTACATGAAAGTAGAGGGATGTCATATTTGATAACCACTACATGCGTACATAAATTATACGAAGTGTCCTATCACACATGAGGGTGAGGCATAATACATAGTTCATAAACCCTTTATGGAAGAATAAGATAGTAAGCAGCATTGATTAGAACATGAGGGTGAGGCAAATAACATAGTTCATAACCCCTTCATGTAAGAATAGGCCTTGTACTAGAGGGTGAGGCATACCACATAGTTCATAACCCCATCTAGTAGGCTTTAACATAAACATTCACATTAGAATTCAATAATTCATAAACAACCGACATTCATACAACCATATATAATTTGATGATTTCAAAACATACTTTGTAGCATCATCTAGTCACTTGACTTATAAACCATGTAATAGACCATCAATAACTCAAAAATCCTAAATAAGATAATTTGTCAAACACTTGGCGGGTGTGTGATATTAGTTCAAAATCATGCAACTCAAGAGTGAAGCCATATGAGAAAAATTGATGTAAATCAATCCACCATCACTAGGTAATACCTTCTTGCAAGATACATCAAAACATCTAATCAATTCACACAACATATCATAGCTCTATAGCTCAAAACATGCATAGCTGAATAATATTTCATAAAATCCCAATATGGTTTATACTCAAAACTCATAATAAGATATATCCATAGATAAACCATCTTGAAAATATGCGATTTATATTAAAAAAAAGAAAGAAAGATTGGGTACCATGGGTGAAAGGACTGAATGGCTGAAACCCACATATCATATCTTGAAGTTTCTTAAATAAGGACTTGAGGAGGACTTGGGGCTTGACTTGGTTTCCTTGAACTCCAAAAAAACTTCTTGAAAGTCTTGAGAATGGATGGAGAATTTGATGAAAATCAGAGAGGAATTTCAGAGTCTTGGTGAGTTTTTAGGGCTATAAACGGCTAAAGAATGAGAGATATTCGCATATATAGGTATTGGGTTGTTATCCAATTTCCGTGGAGTAAAAATAAAATTTTCAAAAAATTTTGAACTAGTCTGCCCCAGGTCTGCATCGCAGACTGGGTTCGGACAACTACTAATTTTTTAAAATTTTACTAATAAATTATTATCTTAGCATGAATAAAATATACCTTATAGGTACTCATTTGTCCACTCAAATTTTCCCTCTAAATAAGAATATGAAGTTGAATTTGTAAAATTCACCATGAATTGTGAATATTAAAGAAAATATATATCATGGGGTCTTTCTGAGCTACAAGGATAGGCGATTACATATCCCCAATTTTGAGACATACGAAAATTACAATTATGGGGCATTCCTATGCAAACGTAGTGCATTTCATAAATAAATAGGACAAACTAGATGGTGACAATTATGACATCTAGAGTTGTAAGATATGGTATTTCCTAGACAAGCAAAATGCACTTAAAGGAATAAACCATGTACTTTGTCAGCCAAAAAAGGTAACACTACTCAATACAAAACAAAACTTAAAACTTACAAAGAGTGGAAATGGGAGATTCCATAGCATGTGGAATAATTGTAAGCTTTGTAGTTGATGAAATAATTCCTGAATATAGGAATTTCATAATGCTCATGCGAACTTATGGGGGAACTTTTGTGACCCACCTGAGCTAGCTAAGTATCAAGTTTGACACTTTGAAAAAGCACCATGATCATAGTACCCAGCAATACCTTTGGGTGATATCAAACATGATAGCACAACATAAAATGTTTGTCATGTTCTGTTTGATAAGCAACAGGTTGAAGTAGTGATCTGGTCCCTTTCCAATAGTTAGGAACATTTATAGATTAACCTGATTAACAATGAAAACATAAAAAACATTGTCTGATATTACGCAACATGTTGAACTTGAAGATGAGCGGCTTGGTGTTGCTAAAATTACTACTAATGCCTTTGTGGATGAATCAAGTGCCATAGAATCTACAACCTTCAAGTGCAAGAAATATTAGAAGAAGAAAGAAAAGGGTAAGGATATCGAGAAAGGACTCTCTAAGAAAATGAACAAACCAAATTCCAAGAAAGGAAAAAAGGTTTTCTAAAAAAGACACAAGAGCAAGATGAAGTGCTACAATTGCCATGTTCTAGGGCATTTCTCTTACGAGTGTGCTGAGCAGAAAAATGTAGCATTTCTATATGCATATCTAAGTCTTATATATGTTGCAGCACTAAGTTAAGATCAAGAAGCATTTATGTAGTTTCATCGAGTTACATCTGGATCTAGATAGACTTACGTGGGGAATAATGCAAGAATGGAAGTCAAGGGAATATGCACTTGCATAACAGACTTGCATGGTGGATGATCCCTGATGTTGCACGATATTTTGTATGTCCCACAGATCCAATGAAACTTAGTATCTGTCTCGGTGCTTTTAGATGATGTTTTCAATTTGTGTTTTTTTCGCAATGGTATTAGAAAACACTAGATAGTGTTTTGTATGGTTTTGGACTATGTTATGATCGTTTTATCATCTTAGATTGTAATCTTTTAACCTACAACTATTATGTTAACCATTATGTAATGGCATGTTCTTCAAGTAATAATAATATTGATGTTGTTACATGGCATGCAAGATTAGGTGACATAGGGCAAGAATGAATGAATAGGTTGGCAAAAGATGACATTTAGGTCCTTTATTTAAAATTGAACTGTCAACTTGTGAAAATTGTCTTGCTAGAAAGATTGCCTGAAAACCATTTGGAAAAGAAAAGAGAGTTGAGTTCCCACTTCAATTAGTCCATTATGATATTTGTTATACAATGAATGTGAAGGAAAGGTCTGGTGCCACATATTTCATTAATTCATTGGTAATTTCACGTGCTTCGATTATGTCTACTTGATTTCTCATAAATCTGAAGCACTAGAGTTCTTTAAAAGATATATGAATGAAGTTGAAAATTAATTGGACAAAATTATAAAGGTTCTAAGAACCACCCAAGGATGTGAATAATTGTCAAATCAATTTCAAGAGTTATGTAATGAAAAGGGCACAATCAGACAATTAACTACTGCTTACACAACCCAACAAAATGGTGTGGATAAAAGAAGGAATAGGACATTGTTCGATATGGTAAGGTCAATGATGGCACAAGCAAGTTTGCCTATCTCTTTTTGGGGAGATGCTTTATTGACTACGACCTATATTTTGCATAAGCTGCTTTCTAAATTAGTAACTTCCACTCTTTTTGAACTTTGGACTGGTCATAAAATAAACCTAGATGATCTACGACCTTGGGGTTGTGCTACCTACATTATAGATCATCTGGGTGAGTTTTATAAATTAAGTCCAAAAGGAAAGAAATGTATCTTCATTAGATACTCGGAATGCTCCAACGGATAGGTGTTCATTGTTGAGCTGGAAGATTGATGTGTAACTGAAATTGAACCACGGGATGTCTGATTTTTAGAAGATACTTTTTTAAAAAGGAATGAGATAACTGAAGGTGAGACAATATACGAAATGTTGAATTTTGAAAACCAGAGAATGTCTTTATAGATATGATCTATAAGGAAAATAATTAAGAATGATTCCTGGTCCAAGTGGTAGTTTTGAATGCCAAATTCCTACAAAAAGGAATCTGAATTTCAACTGCGTAAAAGTACAAGAAAAACGAGTACCTAAATGATCTTATCAAATTAAGGATTATGTTTTCTTGGTATCTGCTATGGAGTTGGATGAACCTAACTCTTTCACTAAGGCTTTGTCAAGTCCTAAAAAGGATAAATGGTTGAAAGTGATGGAAGAAGAGTTAGAGTCCATGAAAACCAATAAACTTTGGGATCTAGTTGACCTTCCAAAAAGACGTAAAGCTATTGGGAATAAGTGTATTCTCAAAGTTAAACATAAACTGGATGGGTCAATAAAAAGATACAAGGCTCGTATGGTGTCTAACGGTATTACTCAAGAAGCTGGAATAGATAATGAGGAAACTTTTTCACCAGTTATAAAGTTTACCTCTATTTGACTACTTTTGGATATAGTTGCATGTCTAGATTTAGAATTACATCATATGGATATGAAGACTATTTTTCTCAATGGAGAATTAAATGAGGAAATCTACTCGAACAACCTATAGGTTTCATTGTTAAAGGCTAATAAAAGACAATTTGCAGTTTGTAATTCTTTTTCAACATAGATGATATACTATTAGCCGAAAATGATTTGGCGTATCTGAAAACTATCAAGTCATGTTTTTAAAGTCATTTGATATGAAATATATGAGGGAAGTAGACTATATATTGGATGTTAATATCAAAAGAGATTATTCCAATAAATCTTTGAGTTTGATTCAAGAAAAATACATACGTAAAATATTTGAACGTTTTCAAATGAGTAGTTGCAAATTCATGGTTACTCCAATTTCTAGAGGTGAAACTTTAAGCCTTGAAAGGTGTCCTAGAAGTGATAAAGAGAAGGAACAAATGTAGTTCCATATTCTAGGGCTATTGGATGTCTGATGTACTCTATAATGTGTACTAGTTCAGATATGTGTTATGCCATAGGTCTAGTAAGCAGATATCAATCTAATCCTAAAATAGATCATTGGCAGTCAGTGAAGAGAATGTTCTACTATATAGGTGGAACTGCAGACTATTTCTAAGAGGTTATATAGATGGTGATGAGCAATATTTTGACATCTGTTATATTCTTACTAAATAGTAGTACCATTTTTGTGAAAAGAGTAAGAAATAACAAAGAACTTTGTGGCTAGTGAATCTATAGTGCAAGAAGTCGTTTGGTTCATGAGATTTTTTGAGCATTTCTGTATTGCAAAGAATTTGAAGGGTTTATGATTTTATATGGTGATAGTCAAGTGGCTATCACATATATAAAGGATCTTAAGTATCACAATAAAAACAAATAAATTGATATCAAGTATATTTTTGTAAGAGATATAGTAGCAAGCGGATAAGTGAATTTAGAATATAGTCCTACTCAAGAAATTGTAACTGATCCCTTTACAAAGGCGACATCAAGAGACTTCTTCAAGAAATATATTAAGTCTCTAGGCTTACATAGGATGTGATTTGTATTGTAATATAACTTTGTTGTTATAAGTTTCTCATCAATATAAGATTGTTTATATCTTAAATGCATATGGTTATGTTTAATGTGCGAAACAAGTCATAAGATTGACTCTCTCACATGAGCAATCCCCTCTTATGCTGGGGCATGTGAAGAAATAAGTACCACTGCCACATTTAGGCTTGTTTTGGAAACCAGGCAAGAGTCTCTCTGAGAAATGGATTTGACGATAATTAAAGAGAGAAACAAGGGTTAGACATTGAGAATGTCTAGACAAAGGTCTGTACGATGTTAGAGTACGACGCATAAACCTGTGTAAGGTGGGAACATCGTACCACATGCTTCATACTATGTGTGTTATATGATAGGAGGGTTAATTAAAGAATGATCCCTGCTTCTTCATTGTTTAAAGCCTAAAAATCTAAAGTTTAACTTTTCAATTGAATACCCTTTGGCCTTTTACTGTTTCTTGAAATTTCGATTGATATTGCAACTTTAGCATGTTACTAATAGCCATGTGTGATTTTATAATATGGTGTATGTCTATGAAAGAAGTTGATTTGAAATAGATAGACTCAAGTAGCAAGGGAAGACTATAAAAAATTAAAATTAAATATGAACTCGCGAGTCAGCCTCTTAAAGAGGATGAGGGATAAGATGATACACTATTGGAGTAGTTAAAGTCTGGGATATTTTGAGTATAGATATCCTCATTTCTATAGTAGATTCTTTCTGTATGATTGAATTCTTATAAAAGGCTTGTAAGACCTTGAAGACAAGCCTTTATTCTCACAGGTCGCGTGAACTATTTTGCCGTATGAATGTGTTTTAGGTTGATGTAATCTTGACTTAGGTCTTGTCTACCATGTGCGAAGTGAGAGATGTAAAATTTTTTGGTTATCATGGTTTGCACATGGGGACAGACCCAACTGTCATAGCCCAACCCCGGGGCCATGACTCGTGCCGATTAAGCACTTAAATCAATATTAAATCGCAAAACCATAACTTAAAATCTAAGAATTCTACCAAACTTTTGGCAGAGTTTCCTCTGTTTTTATGTCCTATCCTCACCTGCAGCAGCTCCCAGAATGTACAAACAGCACATATGCACA